>PVKM010021123.1:0-22821 GCA_004027735.1 Carollia perspicillata
AAGGGATAAATGTGGACCTGTCTTTTATTGGGCATTTAGCATGGGACAGGCTCTTACCAAATTTTCTTTAATTCAGTGCTAACTGCAACCTTAGAAGCAAACTGTTATTATGGCTACCTGTCTACAGGCAAGGAAACTGAGTAAACTCCCCAAGGTCACATATCTAATAAGCAGCGGGGTTGGGAGTGGCATTGGGCCTTTCTGATTTCAAAGAGTCCAAGTTCTTTCATTGACATCAGGCTGAAATCCTGGGTCCTGGCTAGGAAACTCTGGGCCAAAGATGTCTTAGGTCTCTGGGCATCAGAGTCATAAGTGTCAGACATTGCACAGAGCCAGCATTTTGGATTCTCACCTCCACCATGGACACTCCTGTGGCTCATAAACTATCTCAGATGCCAGTCCATCCTGGTGCCCTCCCCTGGCTGTGATACAGGACATGGCATCCTTTGTAGCCAGGGGATAGGTCCTTCCCTCAGATGCAAAGCCTGGCTTTTTTCTCTCTGGTCTTGCTGGTTCTCCAGGACACCTGTCAAAAGGAAGGAGTTCAGCAACCAGCTGGGCAGACTGAGAGATGAGTCCACTCTGATCTCTGGATCTGTCCTGATGAGGTTGAAAACAGAGACACTGCTGTTAAAAGAAAGGGCTATTTCTCCAAATAAACAACGTTCCTTATTAATATCCAGATTAGACAAGCGACTGAGGAGACTCCTGTACTTAGCATTGTGCATTCTCTCTCTTACATAGTCCATGGATCTCTCTAAAGGGTCGGTTTCCGTAAGTCTGTAATACCGTGCACCATCACATAAAGGTTTTATGTTTTGCATTTGGAGCTTGGACCATCATTTAACCCTCACCATTATTGTTTACAGTTGTTCCAAAGTTAAGTTTTGAACTACACAGTCTAATGATAGTAGCGATAGCTTGCATTTTGGGGTGTTTAATTCATTCTGAACACTATATGCCTTGTCTCACATAGCCCTCACAATAATCACATGAAGAGCCACGTAACAGGAGAGAAAACAGATTGCATTTAACTACAGTCATTTCTGCTATAATGTCTCATATGTTCTACTATGCTAAAAATTATAATTTTCTATGCAAAATAGTGCAGTCAAAATCATGGGGCTTCTGAGAAAATTTTGGTTAGGGTATGTATTAGTTTCCTAGCGTATCCATAAGAAAGTACTACAAACTGAGTCTCACAGTTCTGGAGTCTGGAAGTCAGAAATCAAGGTGTTGGCAGGGTGGGTTCCTTCTAAGGGCTGTGTGGTACTTTCCTATGTCTCTTTTGGTGGTCTGCTGGCAACCCTTGAAATTTCTTGGTTTGTAGATGCCTCACCCTGATCTCTGTCTTCATGTTCACGTGGCCTTCTCCCCGTGTGTCTTCACACCGTCTTCACTCTGGGCCATCTGTCTATATCCCAATGTCACCTTTGCATTTAAAAATTTTTTTAATTATTTATTTTTTTCCTTTTTATTGAATTTATTAGGGTGACACTGGTAACAAAATTATACAGGTTTCAGGTGCACAATTCTACGCCACACCATCTGTACACTGCGTAGTGTGCTCACCATCCCAAGTCAAGTCTCCTCCCATCACCATTTGTTCCCCCACACCCTTCGCCTCCGCCCTCCACTTCCTCTTCAGGGCACAACTTCCCTTTTTATAAGGACACCAGTCATACGGGATGAGGACTCATCCCAATAACCTCACTTTAACTTGATAATCCCTGCAAATATCTTATTTCCAAGTAAGGTCATATTCTGAGGTGCTGATGAGTAGGACAGAAGACACAATTCAACCCATACCAGGCAGAGCACTTAAAAACTTTGTTGGTAACTCATTAAAGTAAAAGTAGGGAACTAATCAAACAGTAGCATAGTTTTATGCACATTAAGTGGTTAAGAAATGCATAAATACTACAATAAATATGGTACTTAATCTTGGAAAAGGTGTGATGTTTACTTTACTTTTCAGAAGGTGGCTTGCACAGGGATGGAGGGAGGGTTATCTGAAATGGAAAGAAGAGTTGAAACACTGCTTGAATGGGTGTGGCTCATAACACAGGCAGTGGGCTGAGGCAGTTGTTTGCAATGGGTGCATTTTGAATATTCCTACACGGCAGCTTTTATTCCTGCGTGCAGTTTTCTGCATTCATCTAGTAGTTTTTGAGGAGGAAATTGTGAATAAGCAAATGCAAAATTTCCATTATGCTCAAAGTTTCCCCTAACATATCAATGACTTTGGAACAGTCTGCATATTCAAAACAAGCATGCTACCACCAGAAGGGACAGTAACTTGCCCAAGGTCACAGCCACAGGTGAGGAGCCAGATTTTAAGCCCAAATTGACTGATAGCCCAGCCCAAGTCCTTAGCCACTAAGCTGTCAAATTGTACTAAAATAAAGTAAGAAAAATAAATGACAATATCATGCCATTGTGACATGACTCGGTATAATCATGCTCCCCAAGGTGGACAGAATCCTAGGCCCCCCACCCCCTACCTCAAGATTTCTCACCCTGACTGTTGGGCCCATGAATACGACAAGATGTCACACCCACGATTATGTTAACTTGTGTGGCAAAGGGGATTTGGCAGGTGTGAATAAAAATGCTCATTGGTTGACTTTGAATGAATCAAAAGAGATGCTCTTGCTATCCAGGTAGACCTAATTTAATCACATGAGTCCTTTGAAGGCAGAGCTTTCTCTGGTTAGAATGAGAGAGATTCAAAGCATGAGAAGATCTGAAGCTCTTTCACTGGCTTTGAAGATGGAGGGGCCACACACGAGAACAGAACAGTGGCCTCTGGGAGTTAAGAACAATTTGGAGCCAACACCCAGCAAGGCAACAATGTCTTCAGTCCTATGACAACATGGCCTGAATTCTACCAACAACCTCCAGACCCTCCAGACAAGACACCATCCAGCCAAATCCTTGACTTTTACTTTGAGACCTTATGCAGAGAAGCCTGGCTTCTGACCTACAGAACTGTGAGCCAATAAATGGGCATGGTTTTAATCTGTTAAATTTATGGTTATTTGTTACACAGCTTAGAAAACCAACACACTGCCTTACTCTCTGGGGTATATGCTGTGAGGCCAATTAGGAAAAGGAAAGGCAAGAGGGAAGCCCTTACTGTTTCCTCTGAGCAGGGCAGAGGAAGAGCACAGAACATTCCCAGTGCACATCAACCCTTTCTCCGAGCCAGACTGAGGTGGTTGCACAGAAAGGGCGCATTAATTGTCTTTTGTAAACATGTTCTTCATGATAATATGTCCTTTTGTCTTCTTTTATTCTTTTTTGCATCTTGCTGCAAGCTTTTAAGGTAAGTGCAGTTTGGAAATGTCATCGAAGTTGGTTGCCATCAATGACATATTTTAATTTTGGTTCTGTACATTATCTAAGGGGAATGCTACCCATTCCACATATCCATGTGACATTTACTTGTGCATTTGCAGAAGAATTATCTACCAATTAAAGTAATTAATGCATTCACCTCTGGAGCCCTAGTTGAAGAAATAATCCTCTCAGATAAGTGGTTTTCTTTGGAAAATTAACCACATATCCTCTGGCTGTGTTGAGTTAGGTCGGTGCCGAGAATCTCTCTCTTTCAAATCTGGTTGAAAGTAATTCAAATCTGGGTGCTATCAATGTGGAGAAATGAGCTTGCTCCCAATTTGCTTTAAAAGGAAGTCAGTGCTTTGAACATAGTGTTCAGTTCCCTTCAGGGAACAACATCTTTTGATAAGTGGAAATATTTTTTCAATAAAGAACCTGCTGCTCCAGATTTGTTAAAACTGGTTCAACAATCTGTTTTCAAGCCTGTGTCAAACGTTGGGGGTCAAAGAATGTTGAGCGTTATGAGTAATTTGTGTCAAGTTAGTGAGTGAAAGTGTGTGTGTGTGTGTGTGTGTGTGTGTGTGTGTGTGTGTGTGTATTTCATTTGTTTGGAGGAAAATGTAGTATTTGAAAAAAACATTTTAATTGATAAGTAAAACTTGTTTATTTAAATATATTTTTGCAATATTAATTGCACAATTTTACTCAGTGACTTTGTGGTATCATACCTAGTTTAATTTTGTTTTGCAATTCTGATTATCACATTTTCATTGTGTCTGTCATTTCTGTTAAATCATTTGTGAACTTCTTTGTTGGGCTAGTACAGGACTTTAATTACCTCTCCTCTTTTAGGTGCTACCATTACCTACAGAGTTGAGTATTTTACTTACTTCTCTGAACATTTTTTGAAGAGTTGTTACAGTCTAAGCTCTGAACCAGCTGCCAGGGAGTCAGGAATAAAGAATGCAGACTCTGCCTTGAAGAGGCTCATAGTTTATCGTGATAATTCTCCAGTGTGCCCCAGGGGTGGAGACCGGAATTCCTCATGCCCATTGCAAATATCACACAGTACTGATATGGTGCATTAAAATAAAGCAAACACTATAAAATTTTATGGTAAACCAGATATGATGCTACAGTACAATCTAGTGTAGACAAGTGTTTGTGGGTACCAAAGACTTAAGAAAGAAGGTGGGGAAGGATAGGGGAAAACTTAAGCACAGGGACTAATTTTTTTTCTGTAAATTGAAAAAGGATCATTGCTATTTTAGCTTATTGTGGTTTTGGGTCACTGTTATATTAAAAGAAGTTAATATGTAGACAAATAGAATATGACACATTAGAAACCCTTATGAACTTTGCCTTTTAGGTGAAACACTTTTCTTTGTCTATATTTTCCTATTCCTTCAAAATTTTTGGTTCCTCTTTTTTGCAGATGGGCTGGAAACTAAACTACCTACTCTAGTCTGGTATCCAGCCCTCCATATCCTAGCTCACACCCTATGCAGTCACCCATTTCTCTTCCCCACATTCTCTCCTCCAGTTGCTTTGAACTGCATCCTGTACCCCATGTCCACCCCTAACATGCCAGATGTTCTCCTCCACACTTTTCCCCATGACAGCCCTTCCCTGGAGCTCCTCTTACCAAGAAGCAAACCCAACTCAAACCCAAGGATCTTCCCCAGATATCCTTCCCTTTCAACAACCAGAGCGAATCACTTTATTCCCATTATTCTGTTTTCATTTCTTTCTAAGCCATGCCAGAAGCAGCCAGAACTACCCTACCACCAGCTGCCATTTTTCCTCCCTTGTCTCCTCCTCTGGGGAGGTTAAGAAGTGTCATTGAGAACAGTCTCTCTTGCAGTCATGGTAGCAGGTACCATTTTTAGCCAGCATGTCCCAGGCACAGCCCTACTATCATGCTCATATTGGGGTGGGGAAACAGAGGCTGAGGGAGGTGCTGCTGGAGGTGACCTGGATGGCAATAGCAAGGCCACAGTTGGACTCCCTATCTATTTGCTTCCAAGGAGAGTGTTGTACTCCAGAGCCTCTCCTCACTGCCCTCATTTTCACGGGGATATGGGCAGAGATGTGGCTTTACCTTACCACTGTGCCTCGATCTGGCAGGTACACAAAAATATATCTATTGAACTGAATTGAATTTACATTAGGGGAAAGAGAAAAGACGATACCACTTTCCCCAGCTGTCACTAGCAACATTTAAAATGATTGATACTATTCAATATTGGTGACTAGGTGAAAGAAAAATAAAATCTCTTTTAATTCATTGCTAATGGGAGTGCTAATTAACACTCTAACTTTTGAACTGTCTATCAGAATAAAAATGTGCATGCTCTGACATGCCATTCCACTTTAAGAAACCTCTTCCAGGGAAACAGTTACATGCACAGGGATGTGCGTATGAGTCTAATTAGCACAGAATCACTTACAGCAGTGAAAACTTACAGGCAAGCTAAGTGTTCATCAACAGGAAAACGGATAGATATCCTAGAGGGTGAGGATCATGGGCTATTATGTAGATATTAAAAAGGTTAACAGGGGCTTCCAGACAAGATGGTGGCACAGGTAAAAGCAGTGCACAAATCTTCCCACAACCACATCAAAATGACAACTAAACTACAGAACAACCATCATTCAGGACTGTCTGAAATCTAGCTGAACACAAGTCCTATGACTAAGGATAGAAAGAAGTCACGTGGAAATTTGTAGAAGTGGCCAAGTGCAGAATAGGCTGGTCCTACACCCACATGTGTGGGATAAAAATCAGGCATGATACCTTGGGTGCAGAGGTGCCCCCTGAGGAACAGGGGTCTTAGCCCCACACCAAGCCACTGTTTCCACCTGGCAGCCTCTCTCCTTCCTGCTACCTGCCTGTGGACCCTGGAATTTGAATCCTCTTCTTTTTGTCAACAGATATTGAATCAGTAAGGTTTCACCTAAGTGTGCCATGGGCATTGCTGTCAGATGACTATTCAAGACTAGGCAATGTGTCCATGCCCAACTGCAGTCAAGCCTTCGCAGCTGACTTCCACCAACTGAGGTCCTATCTAATTTCTAATGCAGTTGAGTTTGAACGCTAGACTGGATGTCCTTTAGCAGCCCACTGCTCTGAGTTTCCGTAATGCCAGAGGTTGCTGCTCCCTGGCTGCCTGTTTCTTCCTACTCCTGGACAGCTCCACTTTCATACTCTGTTTCAAGTCAGAATATGGGGACCTAAAAATATCCCACTCATCACAGCCTTGACATAATGCTTTCATTGTTTCAAGAGCAGATTCTCTGTCAGAAGAATAGTGTCAAGAGCCAGTCATGTTTAAGTTCAGAAACCACATGTGAAATGACTTTGAGCTTTTCTTTCCCCGCCAGCCCTGGACATAGAAACGCTTTTAAAATGATCTGGTTATTGCAGAAGAGTAGCAGGTAGACCACAATTCAGCCTGGCATTATGATGGTTTGGCTTAACATGTTCAAAGGCATCAGTGTCTGACATAGCGCAGACATTCCAAATATATTGGAAGGAAGACTAAGAAGTAGTCAGCTACCCAGTGTATAGGCTTTGGTTTCTCCATTTTGGTTTCTTGCACTTGATTGAATACCTACAGTGTGTAAAGCATTTTCCTGGGCTCATCTGAGGTTCTTCCATTCACTTATTGCATTTATTCATTCCCTCAGCACCTACTTTGCTTTCCCACAGTTCCCATTTACATGTGTGATTTCAGTGTTCTGATTGGCAGCTCCTAATCCTCATAATTTTGTTACTCATCCAAATATTCTTCAAGAGCAAAGTGCTCCTCTTATCGTTAGTAGTCATCACAATGCCATTGATATTTAAATGTGACAGAAAATCTCCTAATTCTCTTTCACATGTTATAATACGGAATCTCTGCAATCACCCAGGGAAGAAAATTCTCCAGTAGCTTTTTCTCTAGGCTAGACTGATTCACATCCTCTCAAATTTACTAAACCCTGGAGAGCTCTCTGTGACAGGTACAATGGCAGGCCCTCCTCCTCTGGACCAAGTTCACTGAATGGCACCATCCGACACCCAGAGTTCACCAATCAGTAAGTTGCTGCGATGTTTCATCAGGTCATGATCAAGCCAGTTCACCTCCCAACAGTGTAATACTCAACATGTAATAGGAACTCAGTGAACTTTTCATGAATGAATGAATGCAAAGAGAATGAATGAACTGGGTGCTGATTTTACAAGTAAAATGCAGACCTGAAAATTATCGGGCTCTTGTTCTAAGCACTAAATCATTCTCCTTCTGATCAGCAAATTGTTCTCTTTCTCAATGACCTAAATGCACAGTTCTTATTTTGCTTTTATATAATAAATTTGGAACTCTGACAAGGTTCAGTGCCTCCCATTCTCCAGGGCAGGGATTGGAGAGAAAACACAGCAGACTCCCTTCACCCTCTGACAACAAAGCCCATGGAGGCTCAAAAATATCAAATTGTCAAGACAAGATTTGGAGAAGCAAGAGGGAAAAACGTTTTCTGGTTGTTGTATCAGGAGAGAAAGCCTAAGCACAGTGGGAAGGCATTTTAATTTTCTGGTAAGAAACCTGAAAAATAAATGATCCTGATATTTTCTTTTCTGGATACAAATATGCAAGTCAGATTCTAGGGACCCAATATTGTTCTCTATTGGCCCTCGAATCACAGAAGCACTTCTTAATTTTATGTTATTAGGGTTTAACTGGTTTTGTGGAAATTCATACATGTAGTACAGGTTCATGGAAGGAATTCATACAAAGTAGAATTCTATTTAAATGGAAATCCCTTTCTCCCACCTCCCCTCCACCCTTCACCTTCCAGCTCCCTGAAGGAATGAACTCTGAGGTGGAGGTTAGCCTGCACAAGGTGACTAGGAAGTGCCCTTGGTCACCAGAGCTGTGGAGGAGTGAAGGAAGCAGGATTGGGCAGTGGGAGAAGTTCAGCTCATTCACAGTGGGACTTGGGCAGGGGACGGACTGTCAGCATTGTCCAAAAATGAAGCAAGCGCCTTTGTACACCCCTCCTTCCACCATTCACTGGGCCATTCAGGGGTGAGTTGTCCCTCAACCCCTGCAGAAGAGGGTGTAAACCTGGAGGCAGGTGCTCCCTTTGGCTAAGGGTGGTTCCTGGGGAGGGGAGGGACTGAGCAATGAGCCACCAGAAGTTAACACTCCCAGCATGGGGGAGAATACATGCCTTGTTTTTCAAGGGAGAATTGGGTGGCACACTACAGAAATACATTGTGTAATTATTTCCCCAAAGCCCACATATTTTCTATGTCTCTGTGAACACATAAAACATATATGTGTACACACACATGGGGCACTATTGCATTATAGTTAAGGACATGAATTTTGGAGCCAACCTTGGATATTTACATAGTTTCTCTGGGCTTCAGCTGCCCCCATGGTTAAAGCGGGGGACGGTGACACTGGTACCAATGATAGAGGATTAAATGGGTAAATTGATATAAGTTCTCAGAATGAAGTTTGACACATAGGAAGGTTTTGCTATCTGACTGTGCCACTCAACTATCATCCTGGATAAGCTTCTCTGTTATTCATACAGATGTATTTCATTCCTTTTAGAATCAGAATAGTATTCTTGAATATTGAGTCCTGAAACTGAATGGTGTGGATTTGCCACAATTTCTTTAACAATTTCCTTTTATTGGGCATTTAGGTTATCTCTGATTTTTCACAATTGTTAGTCATGTAGCAGTGAACCTCCTTGTACCTCTGTTGTAAACTTGAAAGACTGTCTCTATGATAGACTCCTGAAAGTGGAATGGATTGTCAAAGAGTAAGCATATTCAAATTTGGACAAGTGCTATTAAGTGGCCTCTGAAAAGACTGTATAATTCTACCTGGGACCTCAGCATCCTGAGATGAGAATGTTCTTCTCCCCCACCCACCACACACCAACACTGGGTATTAACAATCATATTTTTGCCAGTCTAACAGGTGAAATAATATATTTCATTGTTTTCATTTGTATCTACTTGATCCTTGAAAAGTATAGATTTTTTTGTTTCTCAGTCATGCATGTATAGATACTCCTCAATTTATGATGGGGTTATGTCCTGGTAAACCCATCATAAATTTAAAAACTTGTTAAGTCAGAAATGCTCGTAATACACTTAACCTACCAAACATCATACCTTAGTCCACCCTACCTTAAATGTGCTCATAACACCCACATCAGTGTACAATCAGGCAGAATTATCTAATGCAAAGTTGATTTTATTTTTAAAAGTGTTGACTGTTTCATGTAATTTATTATGCTTATTGCTTTCACACCAGCATAAAGTAAC
This sequence comes from Carollia perspicillata, assembly GCA_004027735.1. Classification (NCBI taxonomy): domain Eukaryota; kingdom Metazoa; phylum Chordata; class Mammalia; order Chiroptera; family Phyllostomidae; genus Carollia; species Carollia perspicillata. Next base: position 9,674 of record PVKM010021123.1, read on the forward strand.
AAAAAACATAAGTCAAATTATCGTAGGTTGGGGACCATCTGTATCTGCGTGTATGACTCGCCTATCTGTCCTTTTCCTCTAGGTTATCTTTCTTTAATGACATTTTTTGAGTTTACAGATTGTAAATAGGTTCTGCAGCTCTCCCACTTGTCTTTTCACCTTTTGAGACATCTCTCAACTTACAGAGGTTAAATTTCCACGGACTCAAATCTGCCAGTCCTCTTTACAGCACCTAGATTTGGAGTTCTGTGCATGTAGGAGGTGTAAAAGGAAAAGCCACCATAAGGTCAGGTTCATATGACTAGCCCACTTTATCCTCAGAACAGCAGGTTCCTTTATCGGCCCCAAACTTTCTGTCTGCCTGCTGAAGGTAGCTTCTTTTGGCATCAGTCCTGTTTTTCTTTTTCTTTTTTTGAGCGCAATCCTGATTATTAAAGTTGTAGACAATGTCTAGTCTATAATCTCATTCTCACAGGATTTTTAGCATAGACTTTCCTCCTTCTCGTTGTTCTGGTTCTACTTCTTTTCACTTTTTTTTTTTTTTTCTGACAAAGCCGAGGTTGGCGGGATAACTGAGGCAGAGCTCAGTCTCCAGGAGTGACAGTTTCTTGTGCCATCATCTGGTTTGGGGTCACTTCTCTGGTGGCTCCCACTGCAGTGTCACCCCTATTTGGTTCTGGCACTAATGATAATGGCTACATAGTTTTGTGTGTTGCAGGCACCAGGTCAATGGGGAAGCAGCAGAAAGTGCTCATATTTTCAAACTGGTACAGCAAATTGTGACAGGCCCATACTAGTGCAGAGATGCCTGAGGAGTGCCAGGTTGTCAAGCAGCATCAGTTTCTGCTGCCCTCTGGCGTGGAGGACCTCCCTAGGAGCAGTCACATCTCCTTTTGGCTTTTGCTAGGGGTACACACCTTGTTCCTTATAGGAAGCCTACCTTGTGGGTCCTGTCTCTTATAATAAATGTCAACCTTTATTAGCAAGGATTATAAGAATGAGATGTCCCTCTTCTGTGACCCCCTAAAAGTCACAAGAAACTAACTTGGACAGGGGTGCTTCTGCCACCTGTGTCACTCTAAAACACAGTCCCATCACACCCTACTAGTGTGGTGGGCAATGTAAGAACTATTTTCTACGTGTCCTCTGTGGGAGATGTGGGTGGGGGAGAAACAATACATCACCAACTGTGCTTTACTCAAGAAGATGACTCTTCCTCCTTCCACCACATGTATATCTGGAATTGGAGAGGTTGATGTCTCGCACACTTCTGGAGAGACTGCTACTTTGAAAATTTTGCACAGAGATGCAAACGATACTCCAAAGATCTATCTTGGCTCCTTTTGTCTGTTAGCTCTACAATGCCTGCCCAGGACACCTATGATTGTGTGACTCAGCAAGAGAAGACTGATGATGTGAATAATGATCAAGATAGTAGTTACTGATAGTAGCTGTTGAACATTTTCTGTATTTCTGCTTTCACTATGACAGAGTAAGTGCCCAGCAAACTAATCCTCACCAACAATGTCTATAAACTTTAAGAAAAATATAAAAAAGGCAAAAATGCCCAAAGGCTTAATGTTTGCAAAGTATCTGGCATGCAGCTAATGGATGAGTCATAACCTATATCTCCTGGAACCTGGAGGAAATACCACTAATAGGCTACCAAACATAGTAAATGCTCTAAGTTGGAATAGAAAGCACATCTATTATTATCCATGCATTTAAACTCTAGAATCCTAAGAGTAGGGGAGAGGTGTAACTTGAGAGGCAGATCAGCATTCAAATTATTGCCAAGGTTGCCAGTGAGTTAAGCAAAGAAGGGGAGGAAACAATTTTTTAAGAAAGTGCATAAAATAAGCCAAATATGGAAACAACGGGAGCCAGGAGGCCAGTCTAAGAAATACCAGGAAGGTAAAAAATCAAGTACAGATACATGACAGAGCTAGAATACAGACAAGGGAAGGGCTGACTATGAGGAAGCAGCCTAGGGTCGATGATTGGAGCGATTTGGAGGACAGGTCTGGGTCAGGTTCACAGGGTGCAAGTCCACAGGTTACCCTGTGATGATGTGGTACATTTTGCCTGTTTATGAAGAGTCTTCTAGCCATGCAATCCAGGTTTTTTATTTCGTTAACTTTTTAAGGGGGAGGCACTGAAGAGGCTGCTTCAGGAGCTATGGTTATCCTCAATGGGTAAAATGGGAAAATCCAATGGTTGGCCAATAGTGTGGGGATGCCTTGGTTCGATTCAGCACCAAGGCCAGCACAAGGCAAAGTATAACCTCTCTCCAATACGATTTACCCAGGTTAAACGACAAAGACATCGATATGTTCTGGTCTGCGAGGATGAATCTCCTTGTCTGGCTAATCTTAATCAGTCTTGGGTCAATGGCTTATTTCCAGCTCGAGAAACAACAAAGATGACACAGAAATGCAGGATCTCAGCGAGATAATGCAGGAGATTATTTTGTCTCCACTGACTGCAACATCATAATCTTAGAGGCATCCCCCAAAATAAAATCTCTCACTTGGGATAATGAATTCTTATTCATGTAATGATAGGTTGGTGACAAACTGGACAAAAATGATATCCAATGATGTTTATGGAACAGGATTTTATCTTTTTATTATCACCTTTCTCTCTCCTACCAAATTACTTATCTTGCATAACTGAGTGGGGATATGACTTTGAGATGTGGCATTGACTAAAAATTGCCCAAGTATGCTTATTGTTATAAGACTGAGAAGATAATTCTACATCATATTAATTCTCACTAGACTCAAAGCAAAGAGATTGATTTTCTAAACCAAGGGTATCTTGTTTGTTTGCCTTGCATGGCCCCTTTTAACTAAGTGGGACTCCAAATACCCAAGGCAACCAAGCAAGTTACTTCTCAGCAGTATGCTCTGACTGTCTGGAGCTGCCCATCCCATTCTGCCTCATGCTTTGGTCTCTAATGCCCATTTATCTCAGCTTCAGAGTTTGACCTGTCTTCTACTTTATATCCTTGCTTTCCAGAGGGGACCCTTTATACTGCTTCTCTAGCTTGATCTCTGGTTCCCTCCTTGACTGTAATTGCTTCTCACCACAGTGACTGTTGTGGCTTTGGTGATGTCAATTGAAAATTCTCATCTCATCCAGTCTAACCCAGTACTTAGGATCTTCCAGGGACCACAGGCCTTTAAGGCCATGCTGTCTCTACAATGAATGTAGTGGGATATGGAGAGACTGATCTTTTAAAACATCTCTGAGGTTGTATTTCTTTCCTTAGAATGGTAACTGTATAAGTACATCAGGAGTGGGGAGGAATCTCTTTGAATTCCTTCACCAGAGTCCTTGCACATTTAAGAAGAGACTGTTCTTTTGGAAGTTGTGACTCTCCAGCCATAGGAAGGACGGGATGGTATAATATGTCATAGACATACTCCTTTCTGAGGGAGGGGGTACAAGAAAGCTCTGCCTTATTATTATATTACAACATAGAACTAAGAAGGAAGAAGACCATACCATGCCCTGAGCACCATCCACAGGCCCTCCATGGTTGGCATACTGGTTTCATTATCAGCACACATCTGGCTTTGCAGAAAAGGAGGATGTACTTGGAGCAAGACAAACTTAAGTTTCAAATTACTGTCTCCCGAGACTTTAGGACTCAGCTTCATCATCTGTAAAATGGGCATATTTCCCAGAATATATGTATGTGTGTATGCATATGCATACACACGTGTGTATGTGTACATGCATGTGCATTATTATTATTGCATCGTGACAACTACTGTTCCAATCACATTATAAATGTTATTTTAATTAGTCTGTATAATAATACTATAAGGCAGGTACCACGGTTACCATTCCATTCTACAGACAGAAAAACTGAAGCACAAGGAAACTGGGCTGCTTCTGAAGGAGACACAGCTAGAAAGACACGAAGTCAGGATCCAAATGTGGCAATGTGGCTCCAGCGTTGGTGCTCTTAACCACTGCCCTGCGCTGTCCCCACGTGGTCTCCCTGCCCATAGTCAAGTTAGTACTCAGCAAATTAGGGCAATTATAACAATAACAGCAATTATAACAATAACAGCAATTATATCCTCACCACATATTGAAGGCAATTCCACAACGTACTGTCAATTTATTCACTCAACTAGCAAATTATGCAAATGTGTCAAGCGCTTGTACAATGCAAATGTGCTTACAAAATGTGAAAAATAAATCACTATCTCTCCATGCACTTCTGCCATATCTCTCCCCATTGTAGCAGCAGCACTTGGTGCCCCAAAGGGACTGGGCAAATGATTATTAATTTGTGTCTCACATTGTCTGGTCATAGAACATAATGATATTAATACTGCCATTAGTATTACAATTGTTGCAAGTGACAGTTCCATAGTAAAGAACAAATGCTATTGGAACATGAGTGTACAAAGGTCCAGCCTGAACGACCCTACCAAAGTCTGGTAAATTCCAAATTCTGCAGCTGACATACTGCAGTCAGATCTGTTCTGTCCTACTGTGAGCCCCGGGGGGTAATTTCTATCTTGGGGTCCAGCATTTTTTGTAAAGTTTGACAACATATTTCTGCCTCTCAATATTGTTCACAAGTTTGCCCTATTCAGAAATTTGACAGGGGAAGGAGAAGCCACCCCCCCTCATGCCAGCCATTGATGCTTGATAAGGTCAGCCTTCAGGATCTGGGTTGACCTTTGTCAGAGAAGGCTTGCAGAACGAGGACCAATATAATCACCAATGCACAGTGTACCAGGCCGCAGTGTTCCTGCTCCCTCTCCCTTTTCATGTTAAATTCACTGTCTTAACCATGTGGTCCTCTGCAAAGCCAGCCTTGTGACTTATAGACTTTTGATCAGGTTTTGCCACCTGACAGCTCTACATATAAATGAATGTTTATCCCAATTAAGTAATGAACATGGATTGTTCCTATCCTCTAACTGCAGAGTGCCCTCATCTCAAGGCACCCCCATTGTCCTTTTTTCCCTTTTTACTGAACTTATTGGGGTGACACTGGTTAACAAAAATTCTACAGATTTCAGGCATACATTCTACAACTCATCATCTGTACACTGCATTGTGTGTTCACCACCTCCACCCCCACTGTTCTTATGTCAAGGATAATATTCTCTCATTCGGAAGCACTCTGCTTGGGGACTAGAGCATGTACGGTTTAGGACACTTTGGGAAAAAAGAGCAAGTGTTGAAGACATGGCGGGGACAGATTTTTCTAGCATCTGCTAGCATACTCCAGTGTGTACACACACACACAAAGCCTACAGTTTTTTGAGCACCTGCAATTTCTATTATATAAAGTAGTCCACATGCATTATTTCATTTACTTTCACATTCCTCTTATAAGTGTCATCTGCTCCTTTGTACAAAGGAGGAAAATGAAGGAAATGAGGCCCAGGAGTTAAGTGACCAGCCCAAACTAGGTTCTATGTGACTTCAAAATTGTATTTCCCCAGTGCCTTGGATGATCATTATCTTTTTCTCATACATTAGAACTAGGACTGGGTTTGAGCTCTGGGTCAGTTTCCAGCTAGCTCTATTGTCTTGGATAAGTTGCATATCCTTTCTGATATATCCCTTCATCTGCCAATCAAGATCTTCCAGCACCCGCTCTGCTCACCTGACCAAATTCTTGTGAATGGGATTTGCTCATGACAGTGTGCTGCACATGTGTGGTGAATTACTGACATGTGTACATCAGCCTGTGATTCTGTTGCAGTCCTGGGCCCCTCCCTGACTTTTCCTGACTCCAAGAGCAACAGTTGGGCCTGCCTTGCCAATAACAGCTTTGTTTTCACAATTAGGGATAATTCTGTCTTGAAGTGGGAATAGAAATGGCCATTGAATGTGCTATCATGAGAATTTCAAAGATCCATTTTTCGTGGGCAAAGAAGAAATAGGAGCCAATGCAACAGCAATTAAAGCCATAGTTTAAAAACAAATGCTACTAAGGCACAGATGATATGATGCAATAGTTGGCCTTTCTCCTGCTTTCTCAGACTAGCAGAGCAGGCAGGGGCAGCCCTCTGAAATCTCATGGCAGCTGTCAGCTTCTGTTCCAGGGACTGCCACTCCTTTGTGTGTCTTTGGCAAATTCTTCCTGCACCTAAATCCATTGTACTTAACTCCTACCCTAATCCAGAAAACCATGAGGGCACCTGGTGCTGCTGTAGCCATCCAGGGTTCATGGGTAGCACATAGGTCTTGCCCCATGAGGCAGTTTCCTGGAATTGCGACTCACTGATCACACAACAGGAACTATTAATTGAGTAGTTTATGACCAAACAGATTATCCATCCAGCCCCTCCAATCAAAAGTGGGTAAAGATAAAACATACCCTACAGGGGACAAAAGAAACTTACAGCCTACCTAATCAGCATCTCCTGTCACGTGCCACAAAATCCCAGTGTCTGTTATCCAGAAAGGAGGTTAACCAGGGGTATCAGACTGAGGCTACAACACTGCTAACAGCTGGCCATGGAGGTACAACATCTAATCTCAAGACAAGCATGCTCATCTTGAGCAAGGGATTTCCTGGGGCCTAAAAACTTACTGCCATACCAGGAAGAAAGTTCAGTGGTTCAGTAAAAAGTAATCATAGAATTGTCATAGGACCCCAGCAATTCCCTTCCTAAATATATACCCCCAAAACTGAAAACAAGTGCTGAAACAAAACATAAATATTCAATTACACACTAGTGAAAATTGTGTGAAAACAACACAAATAGCCACCAATGGATGAACGGATATACAAATTGCTGTATACTCATACAATGGAATCTCATTCAGCCATAAAAAGAAATGAAATACTAGTATGTGTTACACTGTGAATGAATTTTTTCAAACATTATGTTAAGTGAAAGAAGTCATACACAAAAGGTCACATACTGCATGACTCTGTTTACATGAAATATGCTGACTAGGTAAATCCATGGGAACAGACAGCAGATTGGTTATCATCTGGGTTGGAAGAAGAAATGTAGAGTAGTTGCTTAGTTGGTAAGGGGCTCTATTTCGGAGTAATGAAAATGTTTTGAAACTAGATACATGTGGTTGTTGTACAACATTATAAATGTACTAAATGCCACTGAATTATTCAGTTTAAGGTGGTTAATTTTATGTTATATGAATTTCATCTAATTTTTTTTAAAAAAACTCTACTACTAAAGTGTGCAACTTCCTCTGACATGCATAAAAAAACACAGCCAGATTGATGAATGGACAGACATAACTATGTGATAAAGCATGAAAAATAAAATGTTAATTATAGAATCCAGGTGGTGAGTAGATGGGCGTTCACTGTAAAATAGAATTTTTCATTAGGTTTCACAATTTTTATAATGAAATGTTAGAAGAATCATACAATGTAGTTCTTATCATTTTATCAGGCGGTTGGAAAGTAGGTACCAAAAATCCTGTTCTCCAGCATTGATCTGCCAGGCTTAGTCCTGATCAGGACACATTTGGGAACTTGTCAGGATAAATTAGTTGAGCTTACCTACTGCACGCATTCCTCACTGCACCTTCTCACCCTACGTCACCCATCTGTGGTAATGTTATCTTATGATAATAACTGCCACTCACATGCATCTGCTACAGCCAGAACCTGTACCAGGTGACTTACATTAATTATCTCCAGTCCTGGTAACACTTCAAGTAGGTCACAGATGAGAAATCTTCCATAATAATACGTAAAACCAGGCACAAAAAGCACATATGTTTTATATAGTTCCATTGTATCGGAAGTAGAAAAAGTGACAGGCAAACGAATTTATGCTGCTGAGAGGGAGGATAATGTTGTCCTGGAAGGGTGGCTGACTGGAAGGGCTCCTGGGGGTGCTCCTGGGCTGCTGGGCTAGGGCCATTTTATTCCTGGACCCAGTGTTGATCCCGTAAAGCACTCACACTGTGAAAACCCACTGAGCTGAACTATGTGCTCCCTCTCGTATGTATAATATGTATCAATAAAAATTTAATGAAATGAAATCAATGAAATAGTTAAGTAGGATTAATCAGTAAAAACCAAAAACTGGTCTGTTGAGAAGATTAATTTGAAAAGAAAAAGAGTAAGGGATTAAGACGTACAAATTGCCAGTTATAAAAACAGTTACAGGGATGCAAAGTACAGCCTAGGGAATATAGTCAATAATGTTGTAATAACGTGTATGGTGTCAGATGTGTGCTACACTTATCGGGGTGATCACTTTGTAGGTTATATAAATGTCTAATCAGTATGTCGTACACCTGAAACTAATATAACATTGTATGTGAACCGAGATTAAAAATTTTTAATTAAAAAAACACATAATTTTTTAATTAAAAAAATTCTACTTAAATGATTTATAAATGACAGGGCAAGGTCTTAAAAATGGAGAAAAGAATAATATTAGTAATAAGAAGAGACGCAGCTGCCAATGTAGAGACAGTTACAATTTTCCAGGAGACTCCTGTATACAGACTTATTCCAATCAGGAATTTTAAGGCCTTGGAAACCTTGATGAAATGGATGCTTTTCTGAATGACAACTAAAACTAAGACTGTAGGAGAGCAGCAGCCAATCAGAGACTCTGCTGCTTTCTGGAGTCTAAACAATAGCTGAATTCATAGTCCCTCTTCTCTTGTTAGCATCTGGAGGGGCCACAGCCACACACACAGCCAGACCAATTAGTGAATGGCCAGGGGCCACTGTGAATTATAGGCCCCTTGTTCTGCAGAAACTATAAAACCTGCCACAGAAGGAAGGTGGTGGGAGTCACTGTGGTCAGAGTCCAAATCCATTTCTTATGAAACTGCAGGGCACTAGGCTAAGGCCTTGCTTTCCAGAGGCAGAGACTGGAGTTCCATAGCCCCAGACCTGGGGCCGCTTACAGCCACCAGAGGCTGGGAGAGGCAAGGAAGGATTCTTGCCTGGAGCCTTCAAAGGGAGTGTGGCCCTGCTAGCACCTTCATTCCAGGATTCTAGCCTCCAGAAAACCGAGAGAATCAATTTCTGCTCATTTAAGCCATCCAGTTTGTGGTAATTTGTTACAGCGGCCACAGGAAACTAATGCAACGTCCAAAGTGCAAGTTAAACACAGACCCAGTAGAGTGAGCAAACCCAAGGTCCACCGACATACTTCAGAGATGTGTCCTCACTCCCTGGTTTGGTCAGGAGGCCAGTCAGCCTGGCAAAACCTTGTCCCTGGAACAATTATGACTGTGTCAAATTTGGCCTCAAATGTGCTTTCATAGTCAATGTACAATCTCCATGAGCCATTAGCCTTGTGCTGTCCTTTGCCTTGGATGGCATTTCTTATATATATTTACACATATATAAACTAACTCTCTCTCTCTCTCTCCCTCTCTCTCCCTCTCTCTCTCTCTCCCCCTCTCCCCTCCCTCCCTCCCTCTTTTTTTCCTTCTGCTGACTGGTTCAAGTCAAACAACTGCTTGTTTTCTGCTGGGAACCTACACGAACACTTATTTTCATGGTTTGTCCGACTGCTGATTCCCACAACTTAAGTCCAAGTTCCTCATTTTCTTAAAACTTAGTGTGCTACCAATTACAGCATGAATCACTGAGAATCGTGTATTCAGAACCTTTCAGCTCCCTAGCTGGGATTCAAAGAAGGAGGATATTAATCCTATATATTTCAATTCATTGGGAAATTTCCAATCTAGAATCATTGTAGATCACCCAGTTTCTAAAGAGGGCTTTAAGGGGAAAATGCGACAGAGGAACACATTCATTCACTCCGTATTTATTTAGTACCTACTTGCTACCAAGTACTGTGCTCGGAGTTAGAAATACATGCATGAATGGAAGGAATGAGCCTCATCTTCAAAGAGCTCATTGTCTCATGTATAGATGAGAAGAAGACATTGAGTTGAACAACTCAAGTGCAATATGAAAAGCATTATCTCATGGCATAAACAGGACTGCTTAGGTATCTTGGGAAGGAGGGTGTTTCTGGAGATGGACTAGGGGCTTATGTCAATAGTTCCTTTTGTACCTGTAGATACCTCCTCCCCTTTTTCCCACCTGCTCTGTGCTCTTGGAGGTGTCCTCTGTGAACTGCATCCTCTGGGCATTCATGCCTCTGGCTTCCAGATGGGTTCAATCAATGGGAGGACATCAAATGCTGGAGGAGAGAGTTCCCTCCCTGTCACCCCACAGGTGAGCAGGGGCTGCACTTTCTATGAGAGGCTCCAGCTTCTATCTGGAGGCCCCTCTTATGAGTCTGGCCATATTCCAGTAAGTGCTTCCTCCTTCCTATTTCCATCCCATCTTAGTTTCCCTTAATCTTGCTTGCACCTTTGTAAATCATCTCATCATGCAACACCCCTTACCTACGCATTGTAGTGTGCCATCTATTTCTGGCTAGGACCCTGATGGATGCTGAGAATGCTTCACAGATGGGCAACCTTTGAATTGTGATCTGAAGAGTGAGTAAGGTTTTACCAAGAGCACACAGGTTGGGTGGGGTCTTCCAGGCTGAACTTTATCAAGGCTGACAGGCATGGGAGCCCACTGCACACTTGGATACTAACAACTAATGCTTACTTTCTTGTAGAGAGCCATGTGGGGAGTGGTGGGAAAGGGAATTGGAAAGTTGAAAGACTTTGGGTACCATGCTAAGGCTTTTGAGTTCCATCCTGTGAAGGATGCAAAATTCAAAAGACACTGACAATATTCTATTGTCTTGAATTTCCAGATACCCAGGGCTTTCTGCAAAACCCACACTTCAGAAATTTTAGGATGGTATTGATCTGTGCTCAGAATTTATGCTTGATTGGTTTTGTACTCTTTCTTGCTTGGTGGTTAATAAAATTCATGCTCAGACTGTGAGCTGAAGAAAGCGGTTGACTTTTAAAAACATCGAATCCCTATAAAAGCACTTTCTTCTCAGTCCCAACTTATTGGGCCTTCTCCCTATGCATTATGGAAAAAGGGAATAGTACTCACAGTTTCCTTCACTGCACATGACAGTCTTTCATAGATCCTTACCAAAGGAATGCTTGATCAGAACTAAGATTCTCAGCTCAGTTCTTCAGGAAAGGAAAAGAGGGAGGTCAGACTAATAGCTGGTGAAGGGAAGCAGAGGTCTTCTAGATGGAGGTGAGAAGGAAGAGGCATCAAGGGAGAGAGAAAGATTCAGAGCAGGTGCTGTCCAACAGAAACGTAACATAAGCCACAAATGCAAGGCACATATGCAACTTTCAAATGTTGTAGAAGCCATAGTAAAAAGAAAACAAGTAAAAAGATATGGGAGCAACTTAAGTTTCCATTGACAGATGAATAGACAAAGTGGTATATACATACAATGGAATATTATTCTGGTAAAGAGGAAGGAAATTCTGACATATGAGACAGTGTGGATAAACCTCCAGGGTATTATGCTATGTGAAAGACTATGACAGTTATGAAAGACAAACACTGTATGATTCCACTTCTATGGGGTACGCAGAGTAGACAAATTCATAGAGACAGAATGTAAGAAGAGTGGTTAACAGAGAGGGAGGTAGGGAAGAAATCGGGAATTGTTTCATGGTAGCGTATCAGTTTCACAAGATGAAAAGAATTTCAGAGATTGGTGGCACAATGATGCACTTAACGAGACTACACTGCACACTTAAAGTTGGTGAAGATGGTATATTTAATGTCATATTTATTTGATTACAGTTTTTTAAAAATGTAAAGAGAAAGATTAACATTAAGAATGTGTCAAAGATGTTACCATTTCAATATGTTAGTCAATACAAGCTTATTGGAACAGTCTACATTTTTAAATACTAAGCCTGTGAGATCTGGTGTGTATTTCACACCTACAGCACAGCGCACCTCAGTTGGAACCAGCTACATGTCACGTGCTTGGTAGTTGCATGTGGCTACTGGCTGCCTTGTTGGCCAGTGTGGGTCTAGGGCACAGAACTAAGTAGGCGGCTCAGCTGGGATTCTTGTCTTTTCCTTACAACTGCATCAGTGACGGGCCCCATGGTGATATTTTTTCAGAAACTTTTTCCTTCGGGAACTTGCCTTTGAGGCAGGACCAGGCATGGGCTAAAACATAACTCTTTTGTGCAGCATCCTGGGAGCATGGCCCTAAAAATTCATTTCGAACCCTCTGTCAGAGGAGATCAGAAGAAACCACTGAGCCCACCTCCACTTTCCCAGGAAACATTTTGTGGGGACTACTTTGTCTCTCAATCTGGTGCTAAATTGTTGGTACATCACTGAGGCATGGTCATAGATAATAGACATCGGAGTCAGACTCACTAGCTCTGTGACCTTGGACAAGTTGTATTGGACAACATCTCAGAGCCTAGGTTTCCTCACGGGTGAACTAGAGATAAGGGGGGTGGCCATCTTACAAGGCTGTTGTGAAAATTAACTCCAAATGTATGCACAACATTCCAGTCAAAAGGGACTGGTGCATAGTAAAGAGTGTTAGTCACTTTGTTGTAAAACTCATCATCATCGTCATCATTATCGTTACTGCTATGGTGCATTTTAGCTGCCCAGCAGTTTTTAAACACTCTTAGAATTTCAGCCATTCCCTAGCCAGTGTTCAATGGGTTGTTGGTGCCGTGATCGAGAGCACAGACTTGGAGTTAGGCTGCTTGAACTCAAATTGTGGCCTTGACCCTTTCAAGTGGCATGAGACTCTTTTCTCAGAGCCTCCTCCTTCTCATGCCCTGGCTCCAATCCAAGGCCCCCTCTGCCCTGCAGCATCACCTCTTTGTGTCTCAATTTTTACGTCAGTAAAATGGGAACAACAATAGTAAACACAGTAGAAAATTGTGGTGAGGATTAGAGGTACTAATGCAGATGGAAGAAAAAATACGTGCTGGCACCTGGCACACCTCAGGTAAGTGGAAGCTATTACTACGGGCAAAAGGCTGGGGGCGTGGCAATAAATACAGCAGAAAGTCTGCTTGCTCTCCCAGAGAATAACCTTGCAGGAGAGCTAGACCTTAAACCCATAATACAGTGAAGACTGAAGAGTGTTATCACAGGGCAAGCCCCTACTAATATCTTCCTTACACTCGTGTACCACAATTTAAAAGCCTCTTGTGCTCTCCTTTGCAGACAAAAGCTTTCTTCTCTGGCAGATGGTGAGCACACCTGGTCTGTCCTTCTGAAG
>PVKM010021124.1:0-22821 GCA_004027735.1 Carollia perspicillata
TCTACGGAGCACAGAACAAAGGGGGCAGACAGCAGCTACTGCTGATGCTTCCGCCCAATGCAGAGGCAGCAGCGTGTTGGGCGGGCCATCCTGACCCCCGTCACCGCAGGCTCATCCCTGTGGAAGAAGTTTTGCTTTGCGAAGTTGGTGACAGGCGGGAAAACGGAGCCCCAGGCTGGTAGAAGTGAGCTCGCCCTGGGCCACACAAAGGTCTGGTTCCAAGCCCTTCTGCGGTTTCCTCCTGCTCACATACTTAGACTGAATCGCTGGCAAGAAGTTGAAGGAAGGGAGGGCTGGACGTGAACACCGGTGTAGTACCTCGTGTGTCGGAGGACTGGCCGTGCTGAGCATGTGCAGAACACGGGCCCCAGTGAGGCAAGGGTGTCCTTCCAGCGTGGTAGCCACAGGGCAACTGGGCCCCGAGGCCCCGATTCCCCTGCAGCCCCCAGTCCCTCTTCGGCCCCCAGTTCCCCTGTGGTCCCCAGTCCCCCTGCAGCCCCCGGTCGGCCTGCGGTTCCGGCCCACACGTCCTGCTGGCTCTGTGCTGGCTCACCTCCCCAGGCCTCTTTCTGCCTCGAGCTCTGGAGTCCCTGTGTTCTGATCCCTCTCTTCTCTCTCCCCTCTCCTTCCCCACTGCTTCCGCTTTACCCCCAGTGTGGTCCCATTCACTAGTTTCCACAAAAATCCATGCACAGTGATGTTGACAGATTTTTGAAGAATTTGGTTGTTCATTAGGGGGAGGCCCTGGCCCCCTCTCCCCCCATCTTTCTCCCTCGGCTCCCCTCCCTCTCTGAGGTCGGAGACTGTGTCCTGTCTGACCACTCCAGGACCTGCTGACTCTTCCATGAACAGTTTTCTACCTTAGTATGCACATTCCTATAAGCAAGGTAGATAGAATGCAACTGTATCCATGATTAACGTTTATAAATGGTTTGCCAAGTGTGGCCACTCTCATTGCCTCCAGCTGAGGGGACTGAGGTGCAGAGGTTAAGTTTCATGCCTAAAGCAACCTCGTAAAGAGAGGGGGGCAGGGCTGACATTCGTATTCCATAAAAGTCACGGCCCTCCCTCCAGCCACAGAGCACGGGCAGGAAGTGTGGAATGGCCGATGTCAATGTTTGCTAAACTTTTACTGAGACTCTTGACGCGTGAACACCTGTCACTGTCCCCACTTCAGCAGGTGTCCTCGAGAAATAGCCCCTGATCTGTGCTCTGTATGGAGGAATGATGGCTGTGAAAAGGACAGGGAGTGTGTGGTTCTTGGGGTGGCACCCGGTAGGCCAAGAAGTGGGAGGCTGGGGTGGCTGGTCCCCCAGGCTGGGGGAACGCTGACAGTTCCTGAGAACGTCTCTCATTTGTGGTCCAGGTCCTGTGCCTGGAGGGCCCTCCCTAAAGGGATCTCCTGAAAATAGGTGGGAGTCTAGCCAGAGAAGGCAGCTGTGAATGAGCACTGGGTTTGGGAGGCGTGAGGCAGAGAGAGCAAGCTGCACAGAAAGCCAAGGTTGGGGGTGCCGTGCGGAGCTCCCCAGGAACCAGGGACGTCCTGGGTGCAGAGGCTGGAAGGGCCCCGAGATGACCCAGACCTTCACGGTGTTAGCTAGCTGAGGCGATCAGCGATGTAGTGCTTTTGGGGCGGGCGGGGAGAAGGGGTCTGCTGAGCTGGGCAGAGGCAGAGGGAGCCAGGTCTGAGCTGGCCAGGGAACTGAGTGTGATCTCCGTCTAGTTCCAGCCCGAGTCAGTTTTTTTATTCGTCTGTCCAACACGTTGTTGTGAACCCTGGGGGGCGGATGGAAGGTGTTAGCCACGCCTGCGGTTTTCCTCCAGGACCCGGAGATCTCTGCGGATCTGGAGGGAAATCCTCTCCACTTCTGGGTTGTCCTGTAAGTGCACTGGCCTTGCGCTCGCCGATGTCTGTGTCTCGAACACATGGATTCCACTCTCGTGGTCTGCGTCTTGGGTCGTGCCAGACTCCTCCGTGCCTCTGCCCCATCAGCCCGTGGAAAGCAGCTCCGTGCACTCTCTGCCAGGTCTCCCTGTGTTATTTTCGGTGGTTGATGTCATTGTTTTGAACCTGTCTTTGTAGTTCACTGGTCTCTCTCCCCTTCCTAAATGTGAGCTCCATTAAAGAGACCCCCGATCTGGGCCTGGAAGAGTGCCCATTACATGGTGGGCAGGTGCTTACGAGTTGGTTTGAATCAGTGAATATTATACTTTCTGTTGCTGAGATCTATTTTTTTTTAAATCACTAAGGTGTTAATGCACATGCCAAGGTTTGAGGACTTCCTCGTGGGGTGTGGGGGGAAGACCCAACTTGGCCCTGGCCTCTTTGGAGGGAGAAAGAGGAGGTGGCTCTGGGGTTTCACCGCCGGGTGTCGGGGGCTGCCCTTTCACTGTTCGAGACCCTTTGAGGATGTGGGGGTGTGGCATGGTCTGTCTTCCCTCCATCCTCCCCCTTCCTTCTGATGAGGTGACCTCCACGGAGGGGCGAGGAACAGAGAGTTTTTTCGGGAGGAACCACATTAGCCTGAAAGTGGCATTCAGGACACTGGGGTTGGGTTTCGACTGTGCAGAGCCAGGGGGGCACGGAGCTGGGAGCGAGGGGCCGTCTGTAAAACACCTCTACGTAGCATTGTCTTCGCTGTCTGACAAAACATCTGTGCTGTTTTCTGTTGCTTTTTCTTTTCCACTTCTGCATGCTTTTGTGGTTACGGGAAATGTCTTTTAAAGTGAATGGACGACATACCAAGATTATTACGAAAACTGTTTTAGCGGATCCTAGGGTTCACTATGGTGTTTTCTCCTCTCTTGGTTTACTTCCGACCAGACAAGCCCTTTAAGGGACTATGTTCAGAGAGAGGCTTTCCAAAGAGTGTTTTTGTTCTTTCTGAACATGCGACTATTCAAGCCGAGGGCCGTTTCACTCATAATTGCTTCAAAGAATGAAATGGTTCAGCTGGAATTTTCCTAGCGTCTGTCCCATGGACATAGTATTGCCCAACTACAGGACTGTCTAACTTAGAATGAGCGTTTCCTTCTTAATTTTGGACAACGGCAGAAAGGTTACTCCATTTCAGACTGTGTGTTAATCACGTTAGACCGCTGTTCTCAGTATTGTGTACGAAATCGGGTACCCTGGTCTCACATTCTTAGGTACGAGTGGTTTTTGCTGGTCAGAATGTAGCTGACAGCTTCCACATTCCAAGTTCGGGGTCGCTGCTGAGAGCCGTAGCCAGTGGCCTCGGCGAGCGAAGGGAGGGGTAGTCCTAGAGAAGGACCAGTTTGTTGTGGAGGAGGGCTGTCCTGCTTTCCAGGCCTGTGGGGGTGGGCACCGGGGGTTTTCCTGCTACACCTTCCCTTCTGCCTCAGGGCTGCGGGGCCTTGGTTCCCAGTGTAAGCAGTCCCAGTTAGGAGCGCAGGGATGTTTACCAGGAAAAGGGACTCAAGTCAGTGCTGGGTAATGTAGCCCTTTTGCCTTTTCTTCTAAGAATGTAGTATGGTGCCCCGAGTGGCATGGTTCAGGGGGTTGGCTGTTGTCTCACAAAGCGGAAGGTCACCAGTTCGATTCCCGGTCAGGGCACATGGCTGGGTGGGGTGTGGGTTCTGTCCCCAAGTCAGGCGTGTGCGAGGGGTGGTCGATCGATGTTTCTCCTTCACATCGACATTTCTTTCCCTCCCCTCCCCCTCCCTAAAAAATAAATAAAGCCTTAAAAAAAAAGAGGACTGTAAGGCAGTGGTGACATCATGAAAATTCAGTGAAAAGCTAGGCTCCCCAGATTTAATAGTTATTTACTTTAAGTAAAGCCACAGCAGGGCCACCAGCAGTCCTTTGCCTCCAAACCTCACACCACTTGCCAGAAAATAATACTGGCGTGGAGGGCAGCCTCGGCCAGGGGCTGAAGTCTCTGTGAGAACGCTCCCGTGGGGCCTTGCATATTAAGTTGTATCGCCAGTGGAAGACCCTATAGGCCACCCCCTTGCTGTCTGGTGACATGGAGAGAAATCTGATGGCCAGGCCAGAAGAGCGAGGAGCTTGGGGAGGAACAGCTGACGCAGGCTCGTTGCGAGAAACCTGGAAGCCATTTGCAAGAGGCGTCGGAGAAAGCAAGAGGTTCCATGGCGCTACGCCCAAGTCTTCGGATCCCCAGTTCTCCATGGGCCACAGGGGAGTGAACCATTGCTACCACGGTGGGCAAGTCGCCTTCAATTGTAACTTGCTGTGTGTTCAATGACCTACCCTTCCAGAGGGTTGAAGGCACCTCCTGACTATGATCAGGACACACGAAGAGCCGTGACCCCGCGGGAAGGGACCAGGAAGAGGAGGAAGCAATAATGGGGGATGTTATTCAGGACTTCACACCTGAGCCAAGTTGGCAGAGTGGCAAAGAGGCTGGGCAGGATGGATTCGTACGCTGGCATTCTCGCCTGCCTCGCCGGAGACCCTAGATTGTCACAGCTGAAGAGGCATCGGGGAAAGAAAACGTCCAAGAATTGTAACACATGTGCTATCTGTTGGGAGACTAGAAGTAAAGGCTTGGAAGTTTCCAGGAGATTCCAAATGAGTAGGGACTTGTTCTGAGTAAATTGTTTTTTCAATGAGGAGAGTACACTGATTGCAATAGATTCAGCTTCTTGGATTTTTATGGCTAAATACCTGTGTTGTGTTTTGAGGATCAAAATCAGTGTAGTTGTATATTTGATTATTATTATTATCATGATCATTATTTTAAATCCCCACTCAGGATATGTTTATTGATTTTAGAGAGGGAGCAGGGGGTGGGCGGGGGAAGAAAGAGAGAGAGAGAGAATGAGAATGAATGAGAGAGAGACATTGATTTATTGCCTCCCACACTCACCCCGACTGGGGATTGAACCTGCAACTTTCTGTTTCACGGGATGACACTCCAACCAACTGACCTACCCAGCCAGGGCTTGATGTATTATTTCTGTGCTGAGCAGCAAGTATTTAGATTTTCCCAGCACATACATTTTTATTAAACTAGGCCCTCTTGGGAAATAAAATAAGTGGAAACAACCTGTGTCCTCGTTATAATTCTCCGAGTTCACTGGCTTGCCGTCGGAGTTCTTGGGTGGCCAGGCTGTTTCCCAGGTGTTTGACTTGGGGGCTCAGAAGCCGAGGGAGTCCACTTTCATGCGACCTTGGTGAGCGCTACAGCTGTGAGCCCTGCTTCTCTTAGGCCTCCTGTCTGTTATGTAAATAGAAAAAGAACACACAATTAAGTAAACATAAACCTTAATCCAAGAAAGTCCCCCTGTAAACCTCTGTCTCAACATGTCCTTGGGGGTTCCTGCCAAGGTCTCGTCTGCTTCCTGCAAATTTGGGACAGATACGGCGCTGTTTTATAAACCCCCGACTGCCGCCGGGATAGCAAGGGTGGAAGTGACACAAATCTCTGCTGAGGTTTTGGGGACGAATCATCTGTTCATCACACCTGCGGCCTTGGAGAGCAAACAACTTCCGCAGGGGCTTCTGCGGAAGAACGGCGTGGCAGGTGGTGGCCTGTATGAACCCAAGGCCCGGTGTGACCTTCTCGTCCTCTACTCCCAGGCCAGTGGTCACCATTTCCGTGCTGTGGCAGCCACCGCCTTTGGAAATATCTCTGTTTACAGTGCCGTCTCTGACTCAGGGTAGCAGATACTGTTTCTGATAGAACGCTGCCAACTCGTATCACATTGTACACTCTTAAGTAATCTTTGTGCAGCTGTCTCTGCATTCGTTTGCTGGCTGCAAGGCCTCGGGGCTGGGCTTACTCATAGGTCTAAGTTAAACTTTGTGAGGGGTCCAGTGAGAAAGGCCAGCGGGCTATTTAGGGTTAGGGTCGTTTTTGCTGTATCGGCCACTGCTCATCACATGACCACCAACTCTGAGCATCAGACTCGAGAAGCTCTTTGGAAGGCAGTTCTTCCTAGGCACTGGTACTGCAGGTGTGGTCTGCGGACCAGGCACATGGCTGTCTAGACACTTGCTCCCCCAGGTGTGGTCTGCAGATCAGGCACGTGGCCGTCACCTAGTGCATGGGAGCAATGCAGTCTCGGGCCCTGCCCCCAACTTAGTAACGCAGAGTTCGTGTTTGAACGAGATCGCCAGGGCCATTGTGAACAGGGACCTAGGCCAGACTCCCGTTGTGGTCTGCCTGGTGGAAGCTGGCTTGCGGCCTCCTCTGAGTTCTCAGTGTGGGAAGAGGAGAGCATGGGGGAGCCGTACTCATGGTCCTAAGGGCTGAGCCTTCCACGTGAGCGGCACCCGTTTCTGGGCCTTCAGTTCAGCGTGGCCTCCCCTGACCGCAGGGGGGTTAGGTGGTGGAGTCACACCACGTGCAAGGAATAAGGGAGAAGGAAGGCCCAGACTCTCAAATGGACCAAGGATTGGCTTAAGGGGACTAAGCGTGGGTGTGGTTCATTAGTCAGTATTATATCTACCTTTCCTTACCCTATTCCCTTTCCCTGTTTTTTTTTTTTTAAAGATTTCATGTATTTGTTTTTGGGAGAGAGGGGAAGGGAGGCAGAAAGAGAGGGAAAGAAACATCAGTGTGAGAAACAGCCATTGGTTGCCTCTCCCACGAGCCCCACCCAGGCACCGAACCCGCAGCCCAGGCGTGTGCCCTGACTGGGAATCAAACCGGCGACCTTTCGCTTTGTGGGACGACGCACAGCCCACGGAGCCACACTGGTCAGGGCCGATGTGTTTTTTCTTAATCACTATAAAATTAAAAGATTAAAAAAGTATACTCATTGCTGATGAGAGAAAAATTTACCGTTAATTTTATTTCTAATAGTGGATAACACAGATATTAGTAGTTGAGTGACTGTCACTGTTAGAGAAAATACCTGCATGCGAATCAGATACCAAACATCTGAGACCTACATAGGTATGGATTTTGCTGAGGTGCTCCTTTCTCTTTTATGATGGAAAATGACAAGCATGTGCAAATGTACGTCTCATACATTAAAGATGATGAACACCAACCACCCCTATTTACTTCCTGTCCGGGATATGAGCTGTACTGGGTTTTCCAAGGTATGTTCTAGCTCTAACTTTGACCAACTAATCCTTTACCACCCCCCCTTCATGTCTTTTCTAGAGCCCCAATTCTGCGTGTGGTGCCCGGCCAAGTTCACGAGTGCTTGTCTAAAATGCAGATTCATAGTCTCCCCTTTAAATCTGTGGAATCGAAGCCCCCATGGAGGGGTCTGGGTTGATTTTTAAGGAACTGCTCAGGGGATCTCATTGCAGATTAAAACGTGAGACCTCCAGCCTCCAGTCAGAGCGTGTGGCCACCAGGTGAGAGGAGGGAGCTTTCAAGGCATCCCCCCCGCCTTTTCCTTTGGTGCTGGCCGTAGTGTTCCTAGGGACAGTAATGGGCTGGTGGGCTCCAGGTCTCAGACTAGCTTAATGCTAAGAGAGATGAGGATGGGGAGCTAGGGGGAAAGAGGCAGGCAGCAGGGAGCAAGTAGGTGAGTGGAGGTCAAGGCCAGCAGAAGCTAAGGAGGTGGTGCCCGGACACATGAGTGTCTGCTCTTGAGCTGCGGCTGTGCCCCAGCACTGACTTCCAGCCCCCACTGCCTTGCTGGGAGCCTCGCAGGCACTGTCCCCCGTGCAAGTGCCCTCCTCTGGACGCTGGCTGCAGGTTGGGGGTCCCCAGGCCACCCTCACTCCAGAAGGCTACAGATTTCGGGGGGAGGTTCACGTTTCATAATTTACCAGATGACACACAGAATACAATTACCGTTTAATTTTAGCAAACACATACAAATCTGAAGCCATCAAAGGGAAAGTCAGCCATAGAGAAGAAGCTTCTTTGTCATGTCCTCCTGGAGACAGGCCGTGTCACACTCCCGACCCATCAATGCATGACAGGACTCAGGTATCGCCCAGCAGGACAGCTCCCCCAGGTGCTGGCATTCAGGGTTTCTATTGGGGTTTCCCTAGGGCGGTGTTATTGATCGATTCATCAGCCACGTGGTTGATCTGGATCTCCAGCCCCCCTCCACGGAGGGGGGGTTGATATCGCATGACTGGTTTTCCTGGTGGGGAACAGCCCCCGCCGAGTCATCTGTGAGCACAGACTCTCCAGGGGACCCTGTGAGTCACCGTGTCACTCTGAACCACCGGGGCCCGTGCTCACTGGGGAAATTCCTAGGGTTTACCAGCCAAAGTGTGTTTTACCCCCCGCTGTGCTGCGGTACAGTGGACGAAGTTGTACGATTAATGTAGAGTGGACAGTGCGACGATTTGATATATGTACACTTAGCAGAAGGAGTTCCCCCAAGGAGTTATTAGCACATTCATCCCTTCACACATTTACCCCCTTTCTTTTTTTAGGGTGAGAACATTTCAGTTTTAGTCTCAGCAGATTTCAAGTATGAAATACAGTATTATCCACAGTAGGCACCCTGTATTCCTGTGATACATTAAATCCATATTTATTGTGTAGTTGAAAGTGTTTACCTTTTTACCAAACTTCTCCCCCAACTCCACCAACCCCTGGCAACTACTTTTGTGCTCTTTCTATGAGCATGACTTTTTTTCCCCTTAAAAAAATTCTACATATAACCAGTACCAGGCGGTATTCGTCTGGCTTATTTCACATAGTATAATGCCTTCAGGTTCATCTGTGTTCCAAATGACGAGATTTCCTTCTTTTTAAAGGTTGACTGATGTTCTATGGTGAGTGTGTATGTGTGTGTATGTGTGTGTGTTATCTCTCACATTTTCTTTATCCGTTTATTTGTTGGTGTGCACATAACATTGTTTCCTTACCGTGATTATCGTGAAGAATGCTGCAGTAAACATGCGAATACAGGTATCTCTTTGAGGTAATGATTTCATGGCCTTCACATGCCCAGTATTGGCCGTCCTTTTCACTTTTCTGAGAAACTTCCACACTGTTTTCTGTCATGGCTGTGTGTGTAAAATCAGCAGCGTTGATAATCTGGTGTGTGTTGCACACTCATGGTTTTGGAGGTGTTTCCTACCCTTCTGTTTTTGGAAGAGCTTGAGCAGGAGGTACAGTTCTTTGCATCAGTTGGTATCAGTTCTTTGAATATTGGGTGGAATTTGTCAGTGAAGCCGTTTAGTCCGAGACTTGTCTGTTAGCAGCTTTTTGATTTCCGATGGAATCTTTTTACTAGTCGTGGATCTGTTTTGATTTTCTGTTTCTTCATGATTCAGTCCTGGTAGGTTCTGTGTTTCCAGGAATGTGTCCATTTCTTCTGGTTTGTCCAGTCTGTGGGCAGAGTGATCTTTTATGATTCTTTATATTTGTGTGGTGATGACTGTAATGTTTTCTTTTTAATTTATAGTGTTGTTTGAGTCCTCTAATTTTACTTGGGGTTTTTCTT
This sequence comes from Carollia perspicillata, assembly GCA_004027735.1. Classification (NCBI taxonomy): domain Eukaryota; kingdom Metazoa; phylum Chordata; class Mammalia; order Chiroptera; family Phyllostomidae; genus Carollia; species Carollia perspicillata. The sequence goes on from PVKM010021124.1 coordinate 9,361, forward strand.
GGTCAATCCAACTAAAGGTTGGTCTCTTTTATTTGTGTTTTCAAAACACAAGATCTTAATTATTGATCTTTTCTGTTGTCTTATTAGTTTCTGTTTCATTTATTTCTGCTCTGATCTTTGTTATTTCTTTCCTTTTATTAACTTGGGGCTTAGTTTGTTCTTTTTCTGATGGGTAGTTCCTTGAGGTGTAAAGTCAGATTTCCTTATTTGATACCTTTTAATGTAGGTGTTTATCACTGTGAACTTCCATCTTGAAACTGCTTTTGCTGTATCACATTGGCGTTGATAATTATGTTTCCATTTTTATTTGTCTCAAGATCTTTTTTGATTTTTTAAAAAAATTTCTCTTTTGAACCACTGGTTGTTCAGGAGCATGCCGTTTAATCTCCACGTATTTGTGTATTTTCTCTCTTTCTTTTTTGTGATTGGTTTCTAGTCTCATACCAGAGCGATTGCAAAGGATGCTAGCTCTGATTTTAAGATGAGCTTTAAGAAGACTTATTCTGTGGCCCAACAACGGGTGCATCCTGGAAGATGTCCCCTGTGCGCCTCAGGGGGACGGGCATCGGCTGCTGTTGGGTGGAGTGTTCTGCATCCAGTTAAGCGCCATCTAACGAGATTTTGGTCAAGGAAGGCCTGCCTGTACGACGGTGGTGTCATAAGGGCTATAACGCAGCTCAGAAATGCTCGTTGCCTCACGATGCCATCGTGTGGTAGGTCAGGGAGTCACTCACGTGGTCGTGGTGATGCTGGCGTAACAAGCCCACTGTGTTGCTAGTCATATACAATTCTGTACAGTACATAATACTTTATAGTGGCAATAAAAGACCATGCTACTGGCTTATGTATTTATTAACTCTTATGTTTCATCATTACTCCAGAGTGTACTTTTTCTGATGGAAAATGAAACACGTGCCGTAAAACAGTGTGCGGGGCTACACCGGCAGCAGCCTCCTCCGTCTCGTGTTCACGGCAGCTCTTGATCGCCTTGTTTTCTCTTGCACTGGATTTAATCTCGTGTTTTGTTCCTCGTGCCCCGTAAGTGTAAAGCATACCCTACCCTCTAAGGTTGCCAGAAAGAGGTCCCATCAAGTGATTGAGCTAGAGATGAACTTAAACACGATTAAGGACTAGAGAGGTAGGAAATCGGCGGTAGCTGCCGCTTGCCAGGCAGGCGGGTCCCATTCCACCATCGCCATGACCTTGAAGAACAAGGACAAAGGGGTGGGAGCTATGAAAGCGTCTGCCGCATTGGCGGAAGTGAAACTAACAGGAATGCTGGAAGGGCCTGGGTCAGACCTGGAGGAACTGCTAACGGCCTGGAGGAACAGACCTGGAGGAACTTGAAGGCCAGACAAGACTCTGGAGTGCGTCCCTCTCATCACCGTGACAGTCATGGCCAAAGCAGAGTTTGCCACGTTGAAAGAAATGACTGGACCCAGCTAGGACGAGGAATCGACTGACGGCTCCGTGTGGTTTAAGCAGTTCAAGAGTTCGTACTCATTACGGAATATGAGAGTGAGCGGTGAGTCTGAGGGGCAGCTGAGGAACTTTCGGAAACTCGGGATAAGCTGACCGTGGAGGAAAAGACTTGCCAGAGCAAATAGTGCCGATGAAGCCTCTCTGTTCTGGACACGGTGCCTGGAGTGACCTTCGTCTACGAGGAGGCCAAGTCAGCGCCAGGCTTCAAGGCTTCAAGGCTTTCAAGGCCAGGGGAACAGCCTTGCTCCCTGTGTCGCGGGCCACAGTAAGCAGGCCCTGCCAGTGTCCTACAGAGCAGGGAGGAGCCGTGGAGGACCCAGCTCCCCTTCCAAGATGCCCTCCTGGTTCACTGTGCCGGTGACACGGAGAAGTGCTGTTGGGAGGATGACGTACCCTTCAGGGTTCTGCCTGCTGCTGATGCTCCTGGACACCCTCCTTCTGTTGATGTCCACCCCGGTGTCCCAGTGCTGTTTGTCCCTCCAAGCACCACCTCTTCGATCCAAACAAGGGGTCGAGGAGTTTGAAGGCCTACTACCTGAGAAGGACCTTTGTCCAGGCCATTGCTGCAGCTGCAGAGGACACTGAGAAGACACTGATGCAATTCCGGAAGGGTGACGGCGCCTGTGCGTGCCTGAAGAACCTTGCCTGAGCTTCGGGTGATGCCACCAAGGAGTGTGTAAAGTGGCATCGGGAAGACCTTTAAGAGGCTTGTCTTTGACATCAGAGGACTTGTCAAGGGTGAGGAGGTTGCAAAACCCAGCAAGGTGGCGGCTGAGACGGCCAGCAGCCTTCGCCCGGGTGTGGGGAGGGTGACATCGAGGAGCTCCTGGAGGTGGTTCCCGAGGAACAGACTCATGGGTTGTTGGACTGGAACAGGGACGCACAGCTGAAGGAGAGGCAGGAGGAAAGGAAAGTGCAGAAGGAGAAAAGGCAGGCTCCCGAGAAGATTCCCAGGGAAGGTGTTGGGAGAAGCTTTTGCAGACTTCAGCAAGCTCCTTGAACACTTGGGAAGGTGTCGCTAATCGAGAGGAATGTTCATGGTGAGAGTCTGCTTACGAGCCGGTCAATGGGGAAAAAAAGAAGCCCAGCCAACTGGCGTGGGAATGTATCTGAAAAGAGGGACGCCTACCCAAGAGGAGTCTCGCTCGGGCAGGTCCTCTCAGAGGGGTCCCCGAAGAAGGCCTGGCTGTCACAGGAGCTGACCGTCCATGCACGCTCTTGCCTCTGAAGCGCCCCCAGGACAGGATGGGGAGGCGGAAGGCAGTGATATCAATGGTCCTGGCTCTGTGTAGGCCTAGGCTAATGTGTTTCTTGTTTAGTTTTTTAGCAAAAAAGTTTAAAATAAAATAAAGAAGTTTTTAGAAATATTTATTTATTTTTAGAGGGGAAGGGAAGGAGAAAGAGTGGGAGAGAAACATCAATGTGTGGTTGCCTCTCATGTATCCCCTACTGCGGACCTGGCCTGCAACCCAGGCATGTGCCCTGACTGGGAATCGAACCGGCGACCCTTTGCTTCACAGGCCCGTGCTCAATCCACTGAAGTACACTAGCCAGGGCAAAATAAGGAATTTTTCAATAGAAAAAAAGTTTTCTAGAATAAGAATATAAAGAAAATAATTTTGTACAACTCTACAATGTGCTTGTGTTTTAAGCTAAGTGTTATTACAAAAGAGTCAGAAAGTTAAAAAAACTGAAGTTGATAAAGTTTCAGTGAGCTGAGTTTCTTTATTATTAAAGAAAACTTCTTTTATACATTTGGTGTAGCGTAAGTGCGTAGTGTTTGTGAAGTGCACAGCACTGTACGGTGATGCCCTAGGCCCCCACATCCGCTCCCTCCCTCCCTCCCTCCCCCAGAGCAGCTTTAGTCCTGCAAGCAAGCTCCATTCATGGTGAGTGCCCTGCACAGGTGCACCATTTTTATCTTTTATACTGTATTTTTACTGTGCTTTTCCTATGTCTAGATGCACAAATACTTACCGTTGTGTTATAGTTGCCCACAGTACTCAGTATGGTAACATGCTGTGCAGGTCTGCAGCCTCGGAGTGACAGGCTGTGTGTAGCAGGAGATGCCATCGAGCTTTGTGCAGGTCCCCTCTGGTCCTTGCACAGAGATCGCCTCGGCGCTGCCGTGTTGTGAGCATTAATATTCACAAATGCTGTCTTCTCCTGATAAAGGGCTCCTTTTATCATTGCTCACTGATCTTCTTTGTCTCTTGTTACAGTCTTTGGCTTAAAGTTTATTTTTTGTCTGATGTAAGTATGGCCACCCCTGTTTTTTTTTGTTTGTTTGTTTGTTCCATTTGCATAGAATAGCTTTTTTTATCCTTTCATTTTTAGTCTGTGTGTATCCTTAAAGTTTACGTGATTCTCTTGTAGGCAGTGTATAGATGGGCCTTGCTTTTTTATCCATTCGACCACTCTGTGTTGATTGGAGAGACTGTAGTCTATTTACATTTAAAGTAATTATTTATAGTTATGGACTTACTATTGCCATTTTTAATTGCTTCCTGGCTGTTTGTAATTCTTCTTACTTCCTTTTTTGCTTGCTTCCTTTGTGATTTGATACTTTCCTGTAGTGGTATACTTTGATTTCTGTATCTTGTGTATCTATCATAGGCTTTTTACTTTGCAGTCGCTATGAAGCTTGCCTAAAACATATTTACAACAGTGCATTTTAAGCTGATAACCACTTAACTTTGAACAACAAAGAACTGTACATTTTTATACTCCCTCACATTTTATTTTTTGATACCACAATTAACCATTTTATACTGTGTACATTCACAAATTATTGTAGTTATGGTTAGTTTAAACACGCCAGTCTTTCAATGTTCGTACTAGAGTTATAAGCGATTTACCCACCAGCATTACAATGTAATTCTGAACTTAAATATGTATTTACCTTTTTCAGTGAGCTTTCTGCTTTCACGTGTTTTCCTGTTACTAACGAGCATCTTTTGTTTCACGCCTAAGAACTCCCTTCAGCAGCTCTCGTAAGGATGGTGAAATGGTGATGAACTCCCGTAGCTTTTGTTTGTCTGGAAGACTCTCCCATTCTGGAGGACGGCTCCTGGGTAGAGTATTCCCGGTGGGCAGGTTTTTCTTTCAGCTCTTTGCTGGCTCGCACCACCTCCTCCTGGTCGGCAGAGCCGCTGCTGAGGCCCGCTCACAGCCTCACCAGAGGTCCTTTGTACGGAAGCGGCTCCTTTTCTCTTGTTCTAAGATTCTCTCCTTGTCTTTATTTTCACATTTTACTTTCACACTCTTTTATTTTTACGCTTTTGTATGAGTGTCTGTTATTTTTCTTTAATGAGTAGAGTTTTGGTTATTGCCTATGAAATGCTTTAAAATCTAGTAGTGACTTGACTTTATTTCGATGTAATTTCAACTTGACAGGAGCATTGTGAGGGGTGCACAGAACCCCAATTCTGGGACCCTAATTTAGGGACCCAGGGCAGATAGATTCTATCACATCTGCCACTCCCTCTCTGTATGTACACTATTTCTCTTTTAGCTGAAGTATTTGAAAGTGGACTGTAGGTGTGTTGCTCTGTTACCCCTTAACATTTCAGTGTGTTTCCTGAAAATAAGGACACTCTCTGGCATGTCACTGTATACTCATTAAATTCAGCAATTAACACTGACACGTTTCTACTCTTTTTTTTTTTAAGATTTTATTTATTTATCTTTAGAGGGGAAGGGAAGGAGAGAGGGAGAGAAATATCAATGTATGGTTGCCTCTTGTGCGTCCCCTGCTGGGAACTGGCCTGCAACCCAGGCGTGTGCCCTGACTGGGAATCGAACCGCGATCATTTGGTTCGCAGGCCCGCGGTCAATCCACTGAGCTACGCCAGCCAGGGCTCGTTTCTACTCTTTGAGTCTCAGACTGTGAAACCAGTTTCTCCGTAGTGCCCGTGTGAGGCCGAGGCTCACGTGTTTTATTTAGTTGTCATATCTCTTCAGTGTCCTCCCACATGGGACAGCTTTGCCGTCTTTCATGTCCTTGATATTTTTGAAGACGGTGTTGGTCATCACTCTGCAGTTTGGGTTTGTCCAATGTTGCCTCATAGCGGGAATACCAAGAAATAAGTCTTCAGCGCGTCACACGCAGTGATGCCCACTTGTCTCATCCCTGGTGATGGTCACTTTTCCCAGTTGGCTAAAATGATGTCTGCCAGCTTTGCCCATTCTAAAATTAATTACTAAATTAAAAAAATAAACTTTCTGACTCTTTGACATTAGCATCTTAAGTACATAGATACCATATTTTATTGTGCTTTCCTTTGTCTTGCTTCACAGATGTGTTTTGTTCCCAAATTGAAGGTGAGACCCTCCACCAGGAGAAAGGCTACGTGCTCCTCACTGTACCGCAGGGCTTGCTTTATGGCAGTGGGGGGGACCTAACCTGCAGAATCTCTGAGGCGTGCCTGTCATCTATCCACCGAAGCCACCTGCCTCCTCCCACCCCCCACCCACTGCCGCATTAGGATACAGGAATGCAGTTGATTTTTTCTACTTATTATTCATCTGATATATTAGTTTATTGCCCTTAGGAATTCCAAGTTGGACTTTCTCATTTGTTTAAAAACTTTCTGTATACTAATTTTATTACTCGATGTTAGCTGTTTTTCTTCCTTCCACAGCTGTTTCCATCATGACTAGTATGTCAATGAGCCGTCCATTTCTAGTACCTTATTTTAATGGGAATGACTTTAATGGGCATTTGCTAGTAAGCAAATTTGCTCACAGATGTAATTTTCCATATGTTTAGTATATAAAATATAGAGTTTTTAATATATATTCCTGTTATACTAACTTTAAGAGATTTAAAATGGATTTGATATGGAGTTGCTTCTTTAGTTTATATTAAGTAGGATATAAAAAACATTTTCTTAAAGGGCATTTTGAGTTGCAGTGTTTTTTTTTCTTGTTTTGATTCCCTAGAGTAAATTAGTAATAGGATGTTGAATTTTAAACTCTGATTTCTGGTTCACTTGGTTTCTCTTTACGGTACAGCGGTGGCGTCCCAGACTTAGGACCAACACAGGGAGGCGAGGTCCCTGTGACTAACAGGCAGTGAGTCCGGGAGAGGGAACTGGACCGAGTTTACACGTGAGAAGGACTGAGGCTAACTCTCCTGGTCACACTTCCTTACAGGTTTCTTCCTGATTCAGCTTCTAACCGGTTTCCTTGCCTTCCATAGTTCGCCATGTACAACGTGGCTTAAAAACTTTCACTGTTTCCCCTTTACCTTCCAGATAAAGCCCAAAGTCCTAAGTTTAGAATATAAGAGCTTTTGGTTACCCCGTTACCACATCCCACCTTGGGCAATTCTGGACTTGCTGTCCCCAGGTGACATGTCTTTGCCTGTTGGTTCTGTTTTAGTTGAAAGCTTCTCCCTCTTCCTCCCTGGTCCCCTCAGTGTATGGTCAAAGATTCTTCTAGACTTTGCTCAAGCTTCTGTTTTTCCCAGAAACCACCACCCCACCCCCCGCCCCCACCAAGCCCAGGCAGCTGCACAGGGTTTCCTCTCTTCAGTGTACAGAGGGACCCCAGAGCTGGCCGATGACCGGAACTGGCTGCCTCTGAGGGTGGGAGTCCAGAGGGCCACCAGCTGGGTTTCCATCTTGCCTTGCTCTGACCCAGCCCTTCGGGATGGGTCCTAGGACCCAGCCCTAGGTCCCTGTTGGTCTTTAAGACTCCCTGAGCCGAGGCTGGGATTTTGATGTTTAGCCGGGGTGGGAGCTGTTGGTGTAAACACCAGAGGAGGCCTGAAGAGCACACTCCGTGTGCGGCAGGTCCTCACACTGGGCCTGCACCAGCGTCACCTGGGTGACTGGGTAAGAAGCAGACTGTCGGGCCCCACGCCCAGAGGTTCTGACGCGCAGGTCTGGGTGGGGCCTGAGAACGGGCATTGCTAACAAGGTAGGGGATGCTGATGTGGCCGGTCCATGGACCACACTTGGAGAACCTTTGCCGTACAGTAGACGGGTCATTGGTGAGCTAGAGTATTGATCCCTTATCCCTACAGAGACCTCGAGAAAGCCAAGAAGCAGATCCGGAGACTAGCTCACAGCCCCACTTGCCGCATGTTTTGATGCTTTGCACAGATCCCTTGCGCACTGGGCTGTGGGCTCCTGGAGGGCCATTGAACCGGAGAACACAGTAAGGGGTTTATACCATGGTCCCTGCTTTGGTGCCAAAGGGGCCGCTGCCAGGGCCCTGTGGTTCCTCTCTGGGGCCAACATTTGAAGTAAAGTCCTGCGGCTTTTCCAGCAAGATGAGAAGGTCGGGGCAGTGGTTCTGACCCAGGAGGTGTTGCCACCTAGGCAATGTCTGGGGACATTTTAGGCTGTTACCTCTTGGGGTTGGGAGATGGTGCTGGCGTCTTGAGGATGGAGTTTGGGAAGCTGCAAACCACCCTGCATTGCCCAGAACAGCCCCCGCAACAAGGGAGCCTGCAGCCTCTTGTGCTGAGCTGGAGAAATCCTGCCTCAGGGGAAGGAGGTTCTAGTGAGGCGGGGTGGGACTCGTGAGTGCCTCAACCGTCTCGGTTCTTAGATTCCCTCCGATGCTCTGACCTGGAGTGCCCTGTCCTGATGGAGCCTCCAGGGACCAGCGCTGGCAACATCTCCCGGGCGACTCAGCTGCAGATCATATTTTGCTGTGCATCATGTACTCCCACGTGTACCATGTACCCATCAATGGAGAATTGATGTTACACGGGTACATGTTACGTGCGTACACGTAATCATTATACCCATGTATAATGGGCACCCTTATTTTCCCCTCACACTTGGGCAAAGAAGTACGTATTGTACATGGCAAAATATGGTAATATTTCCCCGCAGCTGGAAGTGCTTTTACATACATTGTCCTTTTAAAATAGTAAATTACTTATTTGAGGAGGGCGAGAGTATCTGTCGAGTGATTGACTGACCTTGACTGACCTGCATATTCCCGTCGCCTGCAGGAGGCAGAGAGGGCTGTGGGCCTGAGTGTCCTCGACCGGGACAGAGTCATTCATTTTTTGTTGTCCAGCTGTGTTTGGAGTGCAGTAGGTGGGTCGTTGGCAAGTGCCACGTGTCGGGTCGAGCGAACAGCACAGAAAGACGCGTCCTGTCTTCATGGGACTCATTCTGGAGGGGAGATGGACACAATGAACAGGGGAATTGTTTTTCCTCTCACAAGATAGGTTGTAGTCAATAGGGAAAGAAGGTCCAGGAGGGAAGTAAGGTGTAAAGTCAGGGTCTCGGGGTCTGTTTGGTGCTTTTAGACGAGACAGTCCAGGCCATGGCAATTGGATTGAGACCCGGAGCAGAGCTGGCGCAGTCGTGGAGGAGACGGGGCAGAGTACTCGTTGCTAGCAAAGGGAGGAGTGGACAGGAGCTTGGGGCCGCAGCAGGCCAGTGTGGCTGGAACGCTGAGTTGGGAGGAGGGGCAGGACATGGGGTGGCGAGTTAGACGGGACCCAGTCACGCATGACACCCCATCAGGAGTCTCCGTGGTGTTCTGCTGCGTGAGGACAGCATGGTCTTGTAATTTTAAGAAATCATTTTGGCTCTTCTGGATAAAGGTTGGGGGGAAACCGAGGAGTGGAAGCAGGCAGGTCAGGCAGCAGGCTGTGGCCGCACCGAGAACTGATGGTGTCTTGGGCCTCGGTGGGGAAGGCAGAGACACGGGGAAGCAGGTGCGGGCATGCTGCATTTTGGAGGCGGCAGCTTGCGGGGGAAGGGGAAGGGAGGCGCCCCGAATGACACCCAGGTTTCTGGTTTGAGCCGTGGGCTCCGCGGGGTGGACATTTATGGAGAAGGGGAAGAGAAGTTTCAGCGAGGACCTTAAATCTCATTAGCAACAAGGAGTTGAAGAGTAGGCAGTTAGCCACAGGAGTCTGGATTGGGGAGGCAATGCGGTGGTATTGATGGCAGAGGACGGACATGTGTCCCCTAGGGCTGGTGTGAGGCCCACCTCAGTGGCCTGCAGGGGCCTGACTGGCCAAGTAAGTGTGAGGAGGGCAGATGCCGGGTCACAGTCATTGGGCATTGTGGGGGTCAGAGAGCCCAGACTTAGTATGTGCAGCAGAATAAGGAGGAAGGAAGGAAGGTTCCAGAAGAGATGAGAACAAGAAAGTGAGCCTCGGGGGTTTGGGGTACCCTTTCTTTGTATGAGCATGGAAGTCACTTGTTGTGATGCTGGGAGTTGGGGAGAAGGGGAAGCCTGATCCAGCCCCCAGGTTGTTAAAGAATGATAGGCAGTGACAGAGAATTTTCTAGGTGCAGCAGTGAGTAGTGGGCTTCATGGCCTGTGGGGGTGCCAGGGTTGTTTACAGCCAGGAGCGGCGCGGTGCTAGAAAATGGAGCTGGGGGAAATGGGAAGGCATCCTTGGGCTGCTGGGAAGGCATGTCCCCAGGGCCAGCCCAGCCCCTGCTAAGAGCAAGAAGCCGAGGGTGGCCTAGTCCAGGGGCTTCATGGACAGAGTCCCTGTGGGCCACGGCATGTGTGGGGCATGTGCAAGGGAGTGATCTCATGGTGGTTTTGATCTTCGTGTCCTTAATGATTAGTGATCTTGAGCATCTTTTCCTGTGCAAGCAGAGTTTTAAAGAAGGCCTTTCAGGGCCGGCCGTCGCTGGGTAAATTCCAGCGTCAACTGCCCAAGCCTGTTCTGCAGGGAACAACTGTGGAATGAGTGGCCCAACACTGGGGGTAAAGCTCACAGATTCATACTTTTGCTTTGGGAGGAGCCCGAGACCTACAGCTGTTAAATGACTGGCAGAAAGTCATGGAGGTGCACAGTCTGGACTTTGTAGAAGTGAAGTGGGGGTGGGGGGTGGTTGAGGTCCTGGGGACTCCTGGGTCCTCAGTACCAGCGCAGGGACTAGCATCCAGCCTTCCGATCCCTGGCCCTGGGCTTCTTCAAGGTGCCAGGTGGCCAGAGCTGCACAGCCTGGAGCTCCGTTTCCCTTTCTGCTTCCTGAATGATTCATGGATGTCCATTTGTTCAGCAAATACCTCCTGAGCCCCCCCTCCACAGCTCGTGCTGTACTGGGGGGAAAAGCAGTAAATGAGATAGAGAGACGTGACCGCTGCTTTCACGGGTCGTTTTCTGGCTTCCGAAATTTCCTGACCCTGGCAAGAGCAGTAAAACGACATGTTAATCCTCAGGCTAGTTCTGCATGTTAATTAGTATCATGGACATAATGCATAAGGGATAATGTCGATGTACGTGAATAGGGTTTTTCTCGCAGGTCCTCTATAAAGTTGTCGTCTTTCTTTTCATAATTAAAAAGTAATCAGTAGCGATGTAATTTGAGATTATGTGAGTATTTTCTTCCACCGCAAACTTTCTCTCACTGGTGTTGGCTGCCGTTGATAAGTTCTAACTCCGTTGTTCCGTCAGTATGTTTACTTGCATTTGAGAGTTCGAGAGCTTCCTTACACAGAGGGAAGGATTCGTGCATGGACTCTCGTTAGTTAACGGGCGGTGATTCATCGCCGTTTATTTACTTTGATGCTCAACGCAGCCCAGATTTGTTTCGTGAGAGCCCTTCAGCCTGGTTCCCCCGTCCTTTGGACACATCCTCATGATTCCTTGAGCTCCTCCTTATTTTATGGCATAAGATGCTTCAGGCCCCTCTTGTACTTTCTCTGCCTGTTTTGTGTTGGTCTCATCCCCGGGCAGTGATGCCGTTGCCAGGGCTGCTTGGGGCACTGCTCACCTGGGCCTCTGCTGGAGGGGAGTCCTCGTGGGCATTCTCCCCTGGGAACCAGTGTTGTGGCCGGACCAGCCCTTGTGGTTCTTAAGCTTCCAGCCACACCTCAACAGTGATCACCAGGGATCTTTGAAAAAAGACAGACAAGGGGTTGACTCTCAGGTCCTGGAGGGTATAGGGCATGTCTGGGGCCACATGCAAGGTCCTGGGGTGGCAGGGGGTGGGGAGGAGAGCTAGCAGGCAAGAGCGAGAGAGAGCGAGAGAGAGCGAGAGAGTGCACGAGCAAGATCCTGGGGTTCTACCTGTATTGGAGTTGAGGGTGATGTGCCTAGGGTTTCAGGGGTTTATTCTGTATTGATGAATTTAAACCACAGGAGTGGGAATTAAAGTGCAGAAAGGGAAAACAAGTGGTCAACCAAATGGTTAGTTATCTAGGTCAAGCAGAATTTTCTGGGAGGGAAAAAGGGACCTTCATGGGTGGGTGGCCTGGCTTTTTATCTAGTCCTGTGTGTTTGAATTGGATGTCTTTGAAGCGAATGCCTCAGCAATCCAAAGCTTAATGTCAGGCACTTACATTACAGTTAAAAAAAAGCTCTTAATTGTCAGGTGCTTGCATGACACTGTCCTAGCCTTGGAGTCAGTTATTTCTTCAAAGTGTTCCTTTGTGGTTCCTTTACGTGAGGAAGGGTGTTAAAAAACCACAATCTGGGCCCTGGCTGGTGTGGCTCAGTGGATTGAGCACTAGCTTGCGAACCAAAGGGTCGCCGGTTCAGTTCCCAGTCAGGTCACATGCCTGGGTTGTGGGCCAGGTCCCCAGTGGGGGGCACATGAGAGGCAACCACACATTGATGTTTCTCCTCCTCTCTCTCTCCCTCTCTTCCTCTCTCTCTAGAAATAAATAAATAAAGTCTTTAGAAAACCCCGTGATCTGGGTGCTGAGTGGTCTTTGACATCGGAGGGTCTGCCCTTGTTTCTGGGCTCTCTGGGCAGACAGGGCTCGGGGCTCTGTGGGTGTGTGCGCACGTATCTAAAATACCTGATTCCAACCCCCTCCCCCCCATATCGGTATATTTAAGCTGTAGACTCTGAAAAAAACAAAATCCACGAAGCAGGGTTCGGACCAGACACATGTGTGTTTTTGGATGGATGTCATTCCTTTCCCCTTCATTTTCAACAGCTGGCTGAACCCCTTGTTTAAAACCGGCCACAAACGGAGATTGGAGGAAGATGATATGTACTCAGTGCTTCCAGAGGATCGCTCCAAGCACCTTGGAGAAGAGCTACAAAGGTAGGCAGCAGGCAGGAAGGAGGAGGGTCAGGAAGGAGAGCCTCTTAAGTGTGTGGCCAGTGGTTTGGAGGGGGTGTCGCCTGCCTGTGGAGGAGCTGGAGCCTGCTTCCCCCAATAAGGCACACTCCCCTCCCCTCCCCTCAGGCCGTCCCTGGGCCGAGCCAGCACTGGAGGGGGGGGGATGGGGGGGTGAAACTTATTTCCTGTGCATCTGCAGAAGTGGCGGAGGGCCCCCAGCAAGGGCCCTGGGAGCCCAGAACTAACCCGGGAGGAGGTATCACTGGAGGGAGTTGTCTGTCCTTCTGCCTGTCTTCTCGGGCTGCACTGCAAATCTTGCAGGAGCCCTGCAGCCAGCCAGCCAGCATTGTCCGGACAGCCACAAAGTGCCTTGTGGCGGACACGTCCCTTCCCCTCCGCTCGCTGCCCCGGTTCGCCTTGTGTCCGGGGGCGCCGGTCCTCATCACGCTCTCTTTCTCGTCGGCAGGTACTGGGACAAAGAAGTTTCGAGAGCCGAGAATGACTCAAAGAAGAAGCCCTCTTTAACAAAAGCAATCATCAAGTGTTACTGGAAGTCCTATTTGATTTTGGGACTTTTTACATTAGTTGAGGTAAAAGTTTTCACCTAGAATGAATCGCTTTTTCGTGTGTGTGTGTGCGTGTGTGTGTGTGTGTGTGTGTGGCCGGTATTTAGATGGGTGGGACTTTCAAGGGGAGAGGCAAGGTCAGACTTGAGGTGAAAACGTGTCCATGAAACATGGTGTCGCTCAGCGGTCATGGTCATCATTAGACTGGGCAAATACCTAAGTGGCTGGACCTCAGGGGGACTACTGTTTTTTGACTAATTAAAATAGAGTGTTGTGAAAGCGCAGCATTGCAAGGACATTTTATACCACGTGAGGACACTGTTGGCGCTCTGTAAACGTTGTCAATGCCAGAGTGATCCTTGACCAAGGGCAGATCCCACACCCCCAAGGAACGTGT
>PVKM010021125.1:0-22393 GCA_004027735.1 Carollia perspicillata
CAAAAAAAAAAAAAAAAGGAGAAGGAGTGGAAGAGAAACATCAATGTGAGGGAAATACATCTATTGGTTGCCTCTCACACACATCCCAACCAGGGACTGAACACACAACCCAGGCATGTGCCCTAAACAGGAATTGAATGAGCAACCCCTTGTTTTGTGGGATGATGCCCAACCAACTGAGCCACACCAGTCAGGGTTTTCCTCTTTCTTAATGTACATATTTACAGCTATAAAATTTCAGTTTAGCACTGCTTTTGCTGCATCCCATAAGTTTTGGTATACTGTCTTTTTGTTTTCATTTTTCTTGAGGTGTTTTAATTTCCCTGTTGTGTTTTTCTTTGATCTATTAGTTGTTTAAGACTATGCAGTTAATTTCTACACATTTGTGGATTTTTCAGTCTTTCTTCTGTTATTCACTTCTAGTTTCAGGCCACTGTAACTGGAAAAAATACTGTGTATAATTTCAATCTCTTTAAATTTATTAAGTCTTGTTTTGAAAACTTATGTGGTCTATCCTAGAGAAAGATCCATGTGCACTTGAGAAAAATGTGCATTCTGCTGTTGTCGATTCAGGTGCTTTATACATGTGTGTAAGGTTCAATTAGTGTATGTTGTTGTCAAGTCTTTTACTTTCTTATTGATCTGTCTGGTGGTTCTATCCATTAATGGAAGTGGGGTATTGATGCCTCCAACTATTCATTGTAGAGCAGTTTATTTCTCCCTTTAATTCTCTCAAAGTTTCTTTATATGCTTTGGATCTCTAGTATTTAATAAATAATATGTTTGTCATCATTATAACTTCTTGGCGAATTTACCCTTTTATCAATATAGTAACCCTCTTTGTGTCTTGTAGCAGTTATAACTGAAAGTCCATTTTGTCTGATATTAGCATAGCCATCCTAGCTCTCTTCTGGTTACCATTTGCATGGAATCTCTTTTTCCATTCTTTCATTTTCAATCTATTCGTGTTCTTAGATAAAAAATAAATCTCTTGGACTTCCAGCCAAGATGGAGGCATAGGTAGACTCGCTATGCCTCCTCCCACAACCAAAAGAAGGACAACAACAATTTTCCAATTGGTGGTTTGAGGCTTTATTTCCCTGCACTGGAACCTGGTGTTGCAAGGTCTGCCTCGTTCCCCAGGTGTTCCTCCTGGTTTATCTGCACATGAATGTGGGACCACCTGCTCCACAGTCCAGCGCCTTGCCTGGTCCACCAGCCACCGACTTGCCCACCCTAATCCTCCACCACCACTTTGCTATGAATCCTCTGCTCCCAGCTGTCCCATCTCCACACCTCCTACGGGTCTGGGTGGATGTTTCTTCTTTAACTCCTTGGTTGTCAGACTTCCATACAGTTTGATTTTCTGTCAATTCTGGTTGTTTTTTTGTTTTTAAATTGTTGTTGTCCTGTTGTTCAAAACACTGGTGATCAGGATGCTCACAGGGTTGGTTGAATTTGGTCACAAATTAGATTTAAAAAAATGAAGGCTGTACTAAGTGAAACAGAGGCAAATGTACAGGGAACCAATAGTGATGGGAAGGAACCTAGGACTCTAACCAATGGTGTGGACCAGAAGGAAGAAACAAACATTCAACCAGAACAGAATGAAAAAAATGAGAATTCAAAAAAATGAGGAGAGGCTTAGGAACCTCCAGGACATCTTTAAACATTCCAACATCTGAATTATAGGGGTGCCAGAAGGAGAAGAGGAAGAGCAAAAAATTGAAAACTTATTTGAAAAAATAATGAAGGAGAACTTCCAAATCTGGCAAAGGAAATAGACTTCCAGGA
Organism: Carollia perspicillata; assembly: GCA_004027735.1. Taxonomy (NCBI): domain Eukaryota; kingdom Metazoa; phylum Chordata; class Mammalia; order Chiroptera; family Phyllostomidae; genus Carollia; species Carollia perspicillata. The sequence continues at coordinate 1,795 of PVKM010021125.1, forward strand.
ACTCCAGGAAGCTCAGAGAGTCCCAAAGAAGTTGGACCCAAGGAGGAACACACTAAAGCACATCATAATTATACTACCCAAGACTAAAAATAAGGAGAGAATCTTAGAAGCAGCAAGAGAAAAGAGGACAGTTACCTACAAAGGAGTTCCCATCAGATTGTCAGCTAATTTCTCAAAAGACACCTTGCAGGCAAGAAGGGGCTGGAAAGAAATATTCCAAGTCATGAAAGACAAGGACCTACATCCAAGATTACTCTATCCAGCAAAGCTTTCATTTAGAATGGAAGAGCAGATAAACTGTTTCTCAGATAAGGTCAAGTTAAAGGAGTTCATCATTACCAAGCCCTTATTATATGAAATGTTAAAGGGCCTTATCTAAGATAAAGAAGATAAAAATATGAACAGTAAAATGACAGCAAAGTCACAGTTATTAACAACCACACCTAAAACAAAAACAAAAGCAAACTAAGCAAACAACTAGATTAGGAACAGAACCACAGAAATGGATATCACATGGAGGGTTATCAACAAGGGAGTGGGAGGGGGAAAGAGGGGGAAAAAGTACAGAGAATAAGTAGCATAAATGGTAGGTAGAAAATAGACAGGGGGAGGTTAAGAATAGTATAGGAAATGTAGAAGCCAAAGAACTTATATGTATGACCCATGGACATGAACTAAAGGGAGGGAATGTGGGTTGGAGGGGGTGTGCAGGGTGGAGGAGAGTGAAGGGAGAAAATGGGACAACTGCAATAGTATAATCAATAAACTATATTTTTAAAAAATGAATCTCTTGTAGATAGAATATAGTTAGATCATTTAAAAAATCCATTCTGCCAATATATGCTTTTCGATCAGTGAATTTTATTATTTATGCTTAAAGTAACTACTCAGAGAAGTACTTACTTTTGCCATTTTATTATTTGTTTTCTGTGTATATTATAGTTTTTGTGTCCCTCATCTCCTTCATTACTGCTTTTCTTTATATTTAGTTGATTTTTAGTAGTGACATTTTTTATTCCCTTCCCTCTTCCTTCTGTGAGCATTCCATAGATATTATTTTGCAGCTATCATAGAAATTACATATAACATCCTAAAGTTATAACAACCTATTTTGAATTGATAACAACTTAACTTCAATTTTTTAAAATCTGCACTAATACACAGCTCAATCTCCTTATTATGTTGTTGATATTACAGATGACATCTTTATGTATTGTGTACCCATTAACAGACTTATAATTTTCATGGAACTGTCTCTTAAATCCTATAGAAAATGAAAAGTTGAGTTACAAATCAAAATTATAACAATACTGGTTTGTATATTTATATATTTACCTTTGACAGAGATCTTTATATCTTCATATGTCTTCAATTTACTATCTAATAGCCTCTCATTTCAACCTGAAGGACTCACTGTAGCATTTCTTATAGGACAAGTCTAGTGGTCAGATTTTTTTTTTTTTTTTGCAGGATAGATTTACTGGATATAGAATTCTCAGTTGACAGGGGTTTTCTTTACAGCACTTTAAATGTATCATTTCATTCACTTCTATCCTCCAAGGTTTTTACTGAGAAATTGGCCGATAATCTTTTCTTAGATTTATTGGGGTGGTATTAGTTAATAAGATTGTATAGCTTCAAGTGTGCAATTCTACAACACATCAATTGTGTATTGCATTATGTGTTTACCACCCAAAGTCAAGCCTCCTTTCATCACCATATATTCAACTGCCTTTACTCTATTCTACCTTCCCCCAGCACCACCACCACCCCTAGGTAACCACCATACTGTCATCTGTGTTTGTAAAGATTTTATGTTTATTCATTTGTTGGTTTCTGTTTTATATCCCACATATGAGTATAATCATATGGTTCTTGTTTTTCCCATCTGACTTATTTTGCTTAGGATGATATTCTAAAGATCTATCCATGTTGTCACAAATGGCAGTATTTCATCTCTTCTTATGGCTAAGTACTATTCCACTCCATATATGTACCACATTTTCTTTACTTAATCATCCATCAAAGGATGCTTTGGTTGTTTCCATGTCTTGGCCACCATGAATCAAATGCTGCAATGAACATAGGGGTGCATTTATTTTTTACAAATAAATGTATTCTGATTTTTCAGGTAGATATTCAGAAGAGAGAAGGCTGGGTCATATGGTAGCTCTACTCTTAATTTTTTGGGAACTATCTATACTGTTTTCTATAGCGACTATACCAATTTACATTCCTGCTTCTGTTGGCTCAAGTGTTCTATACATGTCTGTTAAGTTCAATTGGTTTACAGTGTTGTTCAAGTCTTCTACTTTCTTGTCAACCTCTCCAACTATTGTGATTTTTTGTCTTGTTGATAATAACCATTCTAACAGGTGTGAAGTGATAGCTCATTGTGGTTTTGATTTGCATTTCTTTTACAGCTAGTAAAATTGAGCATCTTTTCATATATCTACTGTCTTCTTAGGAAAAGTGTCTGTTTAGGTCCTCTGCCCATTTTTAGTTGGATTGTTATTTGTTGCTGAGCTGTATGTGCTTTTTATATATTTTGAATGTAAGCTCCTCATGGAGGTATTTTTTGCATACATATTCTTCCATTTGACTGGTTGTCTTTTTGTTTTGTTGATGTTTTGGGGGGTTGTTGTTTTTGGGGGTTTGGGTTTTGTTGTTGTTGTTGTTGTTGTTGTTGTTTTTGCTGTGCAAATCCTTTTTAGTTGATACAGCAGTCCCACTGATCTGTTTTTGCTTTTCTTTCCTTTGACTTTGGGGGCCAGAATGATCAAATCTTCTGTCCACAAGTTTAGTACCTATGTTTTCTTTTATGTATTTTATTGTTTCAGGTCTTATATTCAGGTCTTATATTTACTTTTAATCCATTTGAGTTAATATTTTTGTATGGTGGTGAACAGTTGGTTTTACTCTTTTGCATGGAGCTTTCCAATTTTCCTAGCATTATTTATTGAGAAGACTTTCTTTTCTCAATTGTATGCTTTTGGTTCTTTTGTCAAAAATTATTTGCCCATAAATATGTGTATGTATTTCTAGGTACTGAATTCTGTTGCTTTGGTCTGTGTGTCTTTTTTTCTGCCAATATCATACTGTTTTGATTATTGCCACTTCGTAGTACAATTAGATGTCAGGAAATATGAAACTTCCACCTTCGTTCTTTTTTTCTCAGGATTGCTTCACCTATTCAGGGTCATTTGTGGTTCCATACAAATTTGATGGGGTTTTTTTTCCATACCTTTAAAAAGTGCCATTGGGATTTTGATGGAGATTCCATTAAATCTGTAAAATGCTTTGGGAATTATGGCCATTTTAACTATGTCAATCCTTCCAATCTATAAACACATAATATCTTTCTATTTCCTTGCATCTTCTTTAATTTCTTTTAATAATGTCTTGTAGTTTTTAGTATACAGGTCCTTCATGTTCTTTATTAAGTTTATTTAAGGTATTTTATTCTTTCTGTTGCAATTGCAAATGGAATTGATTTTTTTCACTTCTTTTTCTAAAATTTCATTATCAGTATACAAAAATGCAATGGATTTTTGTACACTGATTTTGTATCAAGCAACTTTACTGTATTTGTGTATTGTTTTTAATAGTTTTTGTGGTTTTCTATATAATCATGTCATCTGCCAAAAGTGACAATTTTACATTTCATTCCCAATTTGAATGCTTTTTATTTAATCCTCTTTTTGACTGATATGGGTAAGACTCTAGTACTATTTTGAACAACAGTGGTGAGAAAAGGGATCCTTGTCTTGTTCCTTATCTTGGAGGAAAAGTTTTCAGTTTTTAACCATTCAGTAGGATATTAGCCGAGGGTTTGTCATATATGGCCTTTATCATGTTGAGATACAGTCCTTCCACACCCATATTTTGAGTATTTTCATCTTAAATAGATGTACTTTGTTGAATGTTTTTTCTACATCTATTAATATTATCCTATAACTTTTATATTTTATTTTGTTAATTTTGTGTATCACATTGATTGGTGTATGTTGAACCAGACTTGTACCCCTGAAATGAACCTCACTTGATCATGTTGTATTGTTTTTAATGTATTGTTGTATTTGCTTTACTAGTATTTTGTTTAGGATTTTTGCACCTATATTCATCAGAGATATTGGTCTGTAATTTTCTTTTGTTGTATAATCCTTGCCAGATTTTGGTATCAGGGTAATATTGACCTCATAAAATGAGTTAGAAAGTACCGCCTTTTCTTCAATCTTTGGAGAAGTTTGAGAAGGATAGGTATTAGACCTTCTTTAAATGTTTAGTAGAGTTTACTAGTGAATTTGTCTGACCTTGGACTTTTTGTTTCTTGGGAGGTTTTACAGGACTGTTTCAATTTCCTTACTGCTGGTTGATCTATTTAGATTTTCCAGTTCTTCATGATTCAGTCTGAGAAGGTTATGTATTTCTAAGAGTTTATTTATTTCTTCTAGGTTATCAAATTGGGTGGCATATAGGCTTTCATAGTATTTGTGTGTAAACTTTTATATTTCTGTAGTATTTCCTGTAATTTCTCCTTCTTTATTTCTGATTTTGTTTGAGTCTTTTCTCTTTTTTCCTTAGTGATTCTAACCAGTGGTTTTCAATTTTATTAAACTTTTCACAGAACCAGCTTTTTGTTGCATTAATTTTTCTAGTATCTTTTGTTTTCTATTTCGTGTTCTAATGTTTGTTAAAGTAAAACCTTGGTTCTCAAACTTAATTTGTTTTGAAGGCTGTTCAACAATTTGTTCAAAAACCAGATCTCCTTTGTTTGTCTCATGACAGATGAATGACTGATCACAGAGATATCAGCATGAACATGATGTCAGATCAAGAACTGAAGTGTTTTTCCACAGCTAAGACATTGTTTCCATGAATAACTTGGTTGAGATGGGAGATGTTTGAGAACCAGGGTTTTATTGTATTTCCTTTCATCTACTAACACTGGGCTTCACTTTGTTTTGGCTGGGTATACTGAATTTTATTGATGGTGCATGACAAGATAGGGCTCCCTAAGCCCCTCCCTTTCTTCAGGGAGTCTGGGATAGAAACTGTGAAGGTCAGGGGATTCTCACAGTGTTGGGGAATCAATTTGGGGCAAGGACTCCCCAACGGCTGAGGGCCTCTTTTCCTCTCACTGTGGCTCATGGTCCAGGGAACTCTTACTCCTTAGAGGCCTTGTGGACCATACTGTCCACCATTCTGTTGCTGTAGCCGAATTCATTGTCATACCAGGAAATGAGCTTGACAAAGTGGTCATTGAGGGTAATGCCCATTCCAGAATCAAAGGTGAAGGAGTCAGTATCACTGTTAAAGTTGCAGGAGACAACTTGATCCTCAGTATATCCCAGGATGCCCTTGAGGGGGTCCTCTGATTCTCCTTCACTACCTTCTTGATGCCATTGTATTTACATCTTTCTCCAGGCAGCAGGTCAGATCCACAACAGACACATTCAGGGTGGGGACATGGAAGGCCATGCTAGTGAGCTTACCATTCAGCTCAGGGACGACCTTGCCCACAGTCTTGGCAGCACCAGTAGAAGCAAGGGTGATGTTCTGGGTAGCCCCTTGGCTATCACACCACAGTTTCCCGGGGGGACATCCACAGTCTGCTGGGTGGCAGTAATGACATGTACTGTGGTCATGAATCCCTCCATGATGCCAAAGTTGTCATCGATGACCTTGGTCAGGGGAGCCAAGCAGCTGGAAGTGCAAGAGGCATTACTGATTATTTTGAGGGAGTTGTCATACTTGTCATGGTCCACATCCATCACAAACATGGGAGGGATCTGCAGAAGGGGCAGAGATGATGACCTTCTTGGCTCCAACCTTCAAGTGAGCCCCAAACCCTCTCCAAGGTAGTGAAGATTCCAGTTGGCTCCACAGCATATTCAGCACCAGCATCTCCCCATTTGATGTTGGCAGGATCTCACTCCTGGAAGATGGACTTTACTATGATGATAAGTTTCACGTTCTTAGCTTTGACTCTGCCTTTCAACTTGCCATAAGTCAAATCATACTGGAACATGCAGACGATGTAACTGAGGTCAATGGAGGAACCATTGATGGTGACAATATCCACTTTGCCAGAGTTAAAAGCAGCCCTAGTGACCAGGCACCCAATACAGCCAAATCTGTTCATCCTGACCTTCACCATGGAGTCTTAGGGTTGTGGATGGCACTGTGCAGGAAAATGCAGCTGTCTGTTGTATCCCCAAAATTTTGATATGTCATATTGTCATTCCTATGTGTTTCTGTGTACTTTTGATTTCTTTTTTTATTTTCTCTCCTACACAGTCTTTGTTCAGTGACATGTTGCTTAATCTTCACTGAGGGGAGACCCCAAAATACTGAGAATTTATTTTTAAAAACTTGTGAATTTATTCTTACATGTTTAAACTTTAGTCACCTTCAAAGTACTCTCCATTTGATGCAATACAGCTATCGAGATTTTTTTTTCCATTGCTCAAAAGTTTTTGAATTCATCAATTTTGAGTTGTGCTTCTACCATTTTTTGTTTCACCTCTTCCACATCAGCAAAATGTTCACCTTTGAAGACTTTTTTCATCCAGAGAAACAAAAAAAAAAGGTCACTCAGGGTGAGATTGGGTAAATAGGGAGGGTGAGGCACTGGAATTAGGCCATTTTTGTCAAAAACTACGAACACTCAGCATGTTGTGGGCAGATGTGCTTGTGAATCATACATCATGAAATGGGCAAGTGTGTTTAAAGTCTTCAAAAAAAATTCACTGAAGTGAAACACAGCCTCTCACAACAATGCCAGCTAATATACTGATACAGATGGGTTCCTGGAACACTCACCTAGTGGGGGAAGCCTGTACTACCAGGGTCCTACCATCCAGAAGATAATTCTATTTTTTTGGTACCCCCAAAAGGTAACAAGAGACAAAGATGGGCATTCTATAATGTTAAATGAGCTGATGTGGCTCAGTTGGTTGGAATATAATTCTGTAACAAAAAGGTTGATAGTTTAATTCCCAGTCAGGGCACATAACCAAGGTTTCAGGTTTGATCCTTAGTCCTGTGTGGGTACAGGAGGCAACCAACTGATATTTCTCACATCGATGTTTCTCTCTTTCTCTCTCTCTCTTCCCCTTCCCATCTTTCTCTAAAAGCAATGAAAAAATGTATTCACATGAGGATTTAAAAAAAAGACATAACACATTCATATATACGTACCCAATCTGGGAGCACCAAAATATATAATGCAACTACTAACAGAAGTAAAAGGAGAAACTGACAAAAACACAATTATAGTAGGGGACCTAAATACCTTATTGACAGCTATAGATAGATCATCCAAAAATACAATAAGAAAATTTCAGCCTTAAGTCACACATTAGACCAAATGAATATACTCAGTATCTACAGAGCCTTTCATCTTGTAACACCCAATTATACATTCCTCTCTGATGCACATGAAATATTCTCAAGGATAAATCATATGTTGGGACACAAAACTAGCCTCAACAATTTAAGAAGACTGAAATCATACCAAGTATATTCTCTGACCACAATACTTTTAAAATTTGAAATCAACTGCAAAAAGAAAGTGAACTCCCCCCATCCCCACAAATATGAGGGGGCACTCTCCAAAAACAAGAATTATTTTCTGGAAGGCGAGCACCTTGTAGTAAAGGCTTCCCCCATTAGATAAGTTTTCTAAGAACCTATCTGTATCAGTGTACCAGCTGGCATTGTTGTGAGAGGCTGTGTTTCACTTCAGTGAATTTTTTTTTAAGACTCTTTCTATGTGTTTGCCCATTTCATGATGGGTGATTTACAAGCACACCTGTCCACACCACGCTGAGTGTTCAGCAGTTTTTGACAAAAATGGCCTAATTCCCATGCCCCCCTCCCTATTTACCCAATCTCACACTGAACGACTTTTTTTTTTGTTTCTCTGGATGAAAAAGTCCTCTAAGGGAAACATTTTGCTGATGTGGAAGAGGTGAAACAAAAAATGGCAGCACAAAAATGAATCAAAATTGACAAGTTTAAAAACTGTTTTGAGCAGTGGAAAAATATCTCAATAGGTGTACTGCATCCAATGGAGAGTACTTTGAAGGTGACTAAAGTTTAAACATGTAAGAATAAATACACAATTTTTAATAAATAAATTCCAGGTTTTTTTAGTCCCCTCTCACATAGATATGACTACATCTACTTTACTCTGGATGCTATTTGCTTGAGGGATCATTTTCCACACCTTCACTTTGAGTCTCTGTTTGTCCTTACAGCTGATATATATCTCCTGAAGCAGCATATAGTTGGGTTTTTTGATCCAACCCACTACTCTGTGCCATTTTATTGGCAAGTTCAGTCCATTTACATTAAGGTGATTGTTATATGGAGATTTCCTATAGCCATTTTATCTTTTGTTTTTTTTCATTTCGGTTTCTGTCATTTTAGTATGGTTTTATTCTGATTTGTTTCTGCCCTTTACTCTCTTTTAACATTATGTATCTCAGTTCTTGATTTATTTTTATTGTGGTTACCATTGAGTTTATGCAAAAGAAAGTAGTCCTTTTTCTTCTGATTGCATCTATTTTTCATTCTCCTGTGCAAGATCCATCTTTGCCCCTCCCCTTTTATGTTTTGGTTGTCACAGTTATCTCTTTTTATGCAATGAGTTATATTTCCAAATTGCAGGAGCTATTGTCTTCTCCTTGTTTTTAAAAAATGTTTTATTTCCTTTAATCTTATCTTATATTTAAGTTTATATTACTCTATTTAAAGGAGGATTGCCATTTCCTGCTTCTCTCTGTTAGTCACTTTACTCATAGTTTTGTGCCCTTTTTTTCTTTTGTTTTAGGTAGACGAACATCCTTTGATATTTCCTGTAATGTAGGTCTTGTGGTGGTAAATTTTCTCAGCTTCTCTGTGTTTGGAAAAAGTCTCTCTTATTCATATCTAAAGCATAACTTTGTTAGATACATTAATCTTGGATGGTGATTTCTTTCTTTCCATAATTTGATTATTTGATTCAACTCTCTCCTGGCTTGAGGGTTTCTGCTGAAAAATCCAATTATAATCTAATGGAATTTCCTTTATAGGTTACTGTCTTCTTTTCCCTAGCTGCCTTGAGGATTCTTTTTGTTATTAATTTTTAACAATTTCTTTGTAATGTGTCTTAAAGAAGGCCTTTTTGGGTTGAGATAATTATGTGTTCTATTTGCTTCTGAGAATCCAGTTCTTTCCACAGGTTTTGGGAAGTTCTGCTTGATTATTTCTTTGAATAAGCTCTATTCCCTTTTCTCCCTTCTCTCCTTCTGTTATATGTTTTTATGTTGCTCTCTCTGATGGAGTCAGCTCTCAAAGAGTTCTTCTATTTTTACTCTCAAGTCCCTCTTTTCTTATATCTGCATCATTTCTAGATTTCTATCTTCAGTAACACTATTTTTACTTCCATCTGGTCAGCCATATATTTCTAATCTGACTAATTCATTCTCTATGTCTTTCATTGAGTTCTTCAATTCCAGAATTTATAGTTGGCTCTTTTTCATAGTTTCAATCTCTTTGGTAAATTAGTCCTTTTGTTTATTGATTTTATTTCTGAGTTCATTCAATTGCCTTTCTGAGTTTTCTCATATCTTGTTGAGTTTTTTCACGCCTACAATCTTGACTGTCATTTATCAACAAAGCACATATTTCCATGTCTTTAAGTTTATTTTCTGGAGATTGTTCATATTCTTTCTGAGATACCATATTATCTTGGTTATTCATAGTATTTTTTATTTTTAATATATTGATTTTATTGATTAAGCTATTAGAGTTGTCCCATTTCCCTCCTTTTATTCCCCTCTACCCTGCACACCCCCTCCCACCCCATGGTATCTGATGGATTATTTCTCTGCCCAGGTATTTATGGGAATGAAGTCTGTTTTTTTAAAGAGTAATATTTTTCTATTTAGTAGGTCAATAAGGAGTCATGTTCCTTTTTTTAAGATTTTATTCATTTATTCTTAGAGAGAGGGGAAGGGAGGGAGAACAAGAGAGAGAGAAACATTGATGTGTGAAAGAAACATCAGTCAGTTGCTTTTTGCACGCACCCCAACCGGGGACCAGGCCCACAAACTAGGCATGTGCCCTGACCAGGAAATGAACTGGTGACCTTTTGCTATGGAGAATGACACTCAATCAACTGAGCCATGCAGGTCAGAGCAGGAGAGGTGTTTCTTTTGTTTTCCAGTAATTGGCACTGAAGTGCAAGTTTTTTGTTTTTTCTTTTTTTTAATTATTTATTTTGAAGTTCCAGCTTTTATTTTCTCTTACTTGCACTCCTGGGGTTTCAGGAATCTCTGTGGGGCAATGTCACCTTGGCTATGGAAAATGCCCTGTATTCACTGGGAATGAGGGTGTCCCTTCTGTGACGAGATCACCTCAATCTGAGGGCATCATCCCTGTGGGGGAATGTGATGGGCAATAGGGTTTGGGGCCCAATGAGATGACAATGTTTCAGCCTACAACTTGATGCTGCCCACAGTGCTATATATCTGAGGTGTCCCAGGTGCCTCAACTGGGCACCACTCTGATGCGTTGCAATGGGGTTGGCTGGTAGAAGCTGGCACCTGCATTTTGTAACTTTGTTCTCCTCCAAGTAATGGCAGCTTCCAGCCCTCAGCTGCTGCACCTCTATATTTCCTCCCATCACTGGGATTAGGCACAGTGTGTGCCTGCCACTCAGAAAGAAATATTTCTTCTTCTCCAGTCCTCAGGGCTATGGATCATGTGATCTGTAACCTAATACTTCCCTGCAACAGCTTCTGCTAGAGCACCACTATAAGCTCTAGGACTGGGAAGGGAGGTGAGCTCTAGAGGCATAAGAGGAGATGGTTATGTGTCTGTGACTTTCTTTTCTGCCTGATAATGGTGGCTGCCAGACTACAGTTGCCCCTATTGATGGGTTCAGCCACAGTATATGCTAACCACTCAGGCAGGAATGTTTATTCTACACCTCTGCTTCTTAGGGTGCAGAGTGTGCTTGTTGTAAACTGACTCCTCCCCAGCTATTGCAGTGAGCTGTGTCTATAGCATCTGTCTCTGTTTATCCCCCTTTCCTTCTCTCCTGTTTATTCTGATACACCAACCTTCAGATGTTTCAACGCAAGGATTTCTCAAATGTGTTTGTGTGTTGAACAAAGAATCCTCTGTTGAATTGTAGCTGTCCAACTTGTAACTTCAAAGGGAGAGATGTGGAGGACCTCTCATGCCACTATGCTACTGATGTTCTGATCTTATTAAGGATGACTTGCACGTGATAAGTTATTTTTCTCTTGCTGTTTTCAAGATTCTGTTTGACTTTGTTAGTTTGATTATACCTTGGTGTGGTTTCTTAGGTTTAATCCTACTTGGAGTTTATTCAGCTTCTTGAATTTTCAGAGTCATGTACCTCATATCCTCCAATTTGTAGTTCTTGGCCACATGTCTTCAAAAAATCTTTGCTTCTTTCTCTTCACATTCTGACACTCAGTACGCATACATGCATATATTAGTCCTTTTGATGATGCTCCATAATCTGCTTAGGCTCTGTTTACTTCTTTCATTTCTGCTGCTCAGATTTGATAATTTTATATGTTTTACCTTCATGTTCACTGATTCTATATTCTGACTGTTGAAAGTGCTCGCTTCGGCAGCACATATACTAAAATTGGAACGATACAGAGAAGATTAGCATTGCCCCTGCGCAAGGATGATACGCAAATTCATGAAGTGTTCCATAAATTAAAAAAAAAAAAGAAAATGCAGCTCAGTTCCTCTAATAAATTTCTCAATTCAGTTATTGTATTTTTGTTCAACTCCAGAATTTGGCTTTTTTTTTAAATATTTTTTTTCCTCTGTTGATATTATTCATATGTCATTTTCCTGATTTCTTTTAGTTCTTTGTCCATGTTTTCCTTTAGCTCTTTCAGCATACTTAAGACAACTTTTAAAAATATTTTTATCTAAAATAGACTCTGAAATGAAGGCCATAAAAAGAGACACGGACGTATACTTCATAATACGCAAGGGAAGAATCCATCAAAAAGACATAAACATTGTAAACATATGCACCCAACATACGAGCACCCAAATATATAAGGAAAATTGTGGAGGACTTCAATAAAGATATAGACAGCAACACAATTATAGTAGGGGATTTTAACACCTCCCTGTCAACAATGGATAGATCCTCCAAACAAAACAGCAACAACAATATTGTGACATTGAACACTGCCCTAGATCAAATGGACTTAACTGATACATATATAGAACCTTTCATCCCAAAGAAGCAAAATACATTCTTTTCTAAAGCACATGGAACATTTTCAAAGATAGGCCACATGAGAGAGCACCAAAAAAGCCTCAACAAATTCAAGGAAGTTGAAATTATATCAAGCATTTTCTAAGACCATGAGGGCCTGAAACTAGAAGCCAACCTCAAGGAAAAAACTCAAAAACATTCAAATTCATGGAGATTGAATAGCACAATATTAAACAATGTATGGGTAAACAAACAATGAGATCAAGGAAGAGATCAAAAAGTTTCTGGAAATAAATGAAAATGAAGAGACAATAGTCCAAAACTTATGGGACACACAGAAGGCAGTCCTGAGAGGGAAATTCATAGCAATACAGGCCTACCTACAAAAGATAGAAACATTTCAAATAAACAACCTAACCCTACATCTACAAGAACTGGAGGAACAACAACAAACAAAGTCCAGAGTGAGTAGAAGGAAGGAAATAACCAAGATAAAAGCAGAATTAAATGACATAGAGACTAAAAGAACAATTTAAAAAATCAATAAATCCAGGAACTGGTTCTTTCAAAAGATAAGCAAAATTGACAAGCTATAATTAGCCTCATCAAGAAAAAAAAAGGAGAGGACCCGAATAAACAAAATGAGAAATGAAAGAAGAGAAATTACAACTGATACCACAGAAATAAAAAGGATTGTAAGGAATTACTATGAAGAACTATATGCCAAGAAGTTTGAAAACCTGAGTGATATGGACAAACTTACAGAAAAATATGATCTTTCAAAACTAAATCAAGAAGAAGCAGAAAGCCTCAACAGATCAATAACAGCTAGTGAAATTGAAGCAGTAATAAAAAAACTCCCAGTACACAAAAGCCCTGGACCAGGTGATTTCACAGGAGAATTTTAAAAAACATTTAAGGAAGAGCTAAGCCCTATCCTTCTCAAACTATTCAAAAAAAATTCAAGAAGAGAAAAGACTCCCAAATTCTTTTTATGAAGCCAGCATCATCCTAATCCCAAAACCAGATAAAGACACAACAAAGAAAGAAAACTACAAGAGCCAATATTACTGATATACATAGACGCTAAAATCCTCAACAAAATATTAGCAAACCACATCCAGAAATACATTAAAAAAGATCACATACCATAGTCAAGTGGGATTCATCCCAGGGATGCAAGGATGGCACAATATTCATAAACCAATAAACATAATACATCACATAAAAGGAAAGACAAAAATCACATGATTATATCAATAGATTCAGAAAAAGAGTTTGATAAGGTACAGCACCCATTTATGATAAAAAAACACTCAGCAAAGTAAGAGTAGAGGGAGCATAACTCAACATAGTAAAGGCCATATACAAGGAACCTATAGCCAACATCATACTCAACAGGCAAAAACTAAAAGCTTTCCCACTAAGATCAGGAACAACGCAAGGGTGTCCACTTTCACCACTTCTACTCAACATAGTATTGGAAGTTCTAGCCAAAGCAATCAGACAAGAAAAAGAAATAGGGTGGGATGGGATGGGAGTAAAAGACAGAAAACTGTACTTGAACAACAATTAAAATAAATATTTAAAAAAAAAAAATAAAAGGCATGCAAATTGGAAAAAGGAAGTAAAGCTGTCATTGTTTGCAGATGACATGCTAGTGTACATGGAAAACTCTACAGACCATTAAAAAACTACTTGACCTAATAAGTCAATTTGACAAAACAGTGGGATATAAAGTCAATATTCAGAAATCGAAGGCATTTTTGTACAACGACAACAAAATATCAGAAACAGAAATCAGGAAAAAATCCTATTTGCTATAACAACAAGAAAAATAAAGTACCTAGGAATCAACCTAACCAAGGAGGTAAAAGACCTGTACTCAGAAAATTACACAAGAGCTACATAAAAACACTGAAGAAAGAAATTAAGACACAAATAAGTGGAAGCATATACCATGTTCATGGATTGGAAGAATTAACATCATCAAAATGTCAATACTACTAAAGCAATTTATATATTCGATACAATCCCTATTAAAATACCAATGATATATTTCACAGATATAGAACAAACATCTCAAAAATTTATATGGAACCATAAATGACCCCAAATAGCCTCAGCAATTTTGAGAAGGACAAAGTAGAAGAGATCACAACACCTGATATCAAACTATATTACAAGCCAACTGTAATCAGAACAGTCTAGTACTAGCATAAGAACAGACACATAGATCGATGGAACAGAATAGAGAGCCCAGAAATAAACTCATGTCTCTATGGTAAATTAATATTTGACAAAGAGGAAAGGAGCATAAAATGGAGTAAAAATAGCCTCTTCAACAAATGGTGATGAGAGATCTGGATGGATACATGAAAAAAAAAATGAAACTAGACCACCATCTTACACCATACACCAGAATAAACTTAAAATGGATAGACTTAAATATAAGTCACAACACCTTAAAATTCCTAGAGGAGAATATATGCAGGAAAATCTCAGATATTCCATGCAGCAATATTTTCCCCAATATGTCCCCTAGAGCAAGGGTCATAAAGGAAAAAATAAACAAATGGGACTACATCAAATTAAAAAGCTTCTGCCTGGCTAAAGAAAACATCAGCAAAATGAAAAGGGAACCAACTGTACAGGAACATATATTTGCCAATGATACCTTGGACAAGGGTTTGATCTACAAAATATATAAAAAACTCACACAACTCCACTCCAGGAAGATAAACAACCCAATTAAAAAATGGGCAAAGAACCTGAACAGACACTTCTCCAGGAAGGACATACAGAGGGCCCAGAGACATATGAGAGGATGTTCAGAATCACTAGCCATCAGAGAGATGCAAGTTAAAACCATAATGAGATACTACTTCACACCTGTTAGAGTGGCCATCATAAACAATTCAACAAACAAGAAGTGCTAGCGAGGTTATGGAGAAAAGGGAACCCTAGTACACTGTTGGTGGGAATGCAGACTAGTGCAGCCATTGTGGAAAACAGTATGGAATTTCTTCAGAAAACTAAAAATGGAACTGCCTTTTGACACAGCAATTCCACTTTGGGATTATACCCTACAAATCCTGAAACACCAATTCAAAAGAATCTATTCACCACAATGTTCATAGCAGTGTTATTTACAATAGTCAAGTGATGGAAACAGTGTAAGTGACCATCAGTAAATAAGTGGACTAAAAAAAAAAACAAACTGTGGTACAATTACACAGTGGAATACTATACAGCAGGAAGAAGGAACTCCTACACTTTATGACAGCATGGATGGAACTGGAGAGCATTAAGCTAAGTGAAATAAGCCAGTTAGTGAAAGACAAATATCATATGATCTCACCTATAAGTGGAACCTAATCAGCAAAACAAACAAGCAAGCAAAATAGAACCAGAGACATGGAAATAAACAACTGACAGTAACCAGAGGGGAGGAGTGAGGGGGATAAAAGGGGAAAGAATGGGAAGGGTCATCAAGGAACATGCATAAAAGACCCATGGACAATGTGGGAGGATTGAATGTGGAACATGGAGGTGGGTCGGGAAGGGAAGAGCAATGGGTGGAAATGGGAACAACTGTAATTGAACAACAAAAAAAATATTTTTAAAAATATTTCTAGGAAGTCCAGTGCATGTGCTTCTTTAGGGACGGTTTCTGCCAATTTACCTTCATTTGAATGGGCTATTTTTCCCTAATTGTTTGTTTGCCTTGTAATTTTGTTGTTGAAAATTGGGCATTTGAAAGAATCTATCTCTCTTAGTCTCTACAAACTAGCTCTTTGCTGAGCAGTCCTTCACTAGTTTGCTGGGTCTTATGAGCCTTGGGGGCTCTAGGTGGAAGCTTAAGGTCTTCCCAAGTCTTTTTTGAGCATGAATCTTCCCAGAGCTTGTGTGGCTTTATCAGTTTCCCCTTATACACAGCACTGTTTGAATATCTTAATTTTCCAGAGTCTCACCCAGCTTCTCCTTGGTGCCTTAGATGGTCTATTGTATGTCTCCACCTATAATCGCTTGCTCCAGGAATCTGCAGGTCTATTTTCCCCCTGCAACTTTCCTGAGAAATGTCCACCACTTTTCACCTGAGCTTCCAGAGATACAAAACATATAGCAGTCCTTCAGCTCTAAACAGGTTAGTATGTTCTAAATAAGGTCAGCTCTGCTCCCTCTGGTTCAAGAGAGAAAATTAGGAACTGGGCTACTGCCTCCTTCAAACCAAGACCATTACTTCTATGGAAGGGGATAGTCAAGAGCAAATAAAAACAGCACAGACTTCCTACTGTTTTGAATGGGACCTTTTCCTGATTGCATACTTGCTTGGTTGCTGTAGACTTCTGTTTTCCAGAGCTCCTATAGGGTTACTTTCTGAGGTTTTTATGTTGTGTGTGGGAAAAAAGGCTTAGAGATTCCTCACCATTTTGCTCATGTCACATCTGCTCTCTACATTTATACTGCTCAAATGCCACCTCCTCAAAAAGACCTTCCAACCCCTTTGTCTGAAATATTACATTTGTGACATTCCCTGCTTCATATTTCTTAATTTCACTTATCACCGAGAGAGCTCATATATTACATATTTTTATTGTCTGCCTCCTCCTACTAAATATAAACTGCATGAGATCAGAGAACTGTGTCTGATAAAGTCTAAAACAATATCTGGACATGGTACATGTTCAATACATTATTTTGAATAATGAATGAGGCTTAAAGAGCTATAAAAATGTTGGGCTTCCAGCCAAGAAGAAGACATAGGTAGATAACCTTTGCTTCCTCATACAACCAAAAGAAGGATAATGACCAATTTAAAAACAAACAACAACAAGAACTGACAGAAAATCGAACTGTATGGAAGTCCAACAACCAAAGCGTTAAAGAAGAAATATTCATCCAAACTGGTAGGAGGGGCAGAGATGGAAAGCCAGGGCAGAGAGGACATGAAGCAAGGAGGCAGCTGGTGGACTGGGCAGGTGAAGCAGTGGCTAGCAGATCAGGTGGCCCCACATTTGCATGTGGATAAACTGGGAGGAACAACTGGGGAGAGAGACAGACCACACAACCCACGGTTCCAGCAAAGGAAATGACAGCTTCAAAACCTCTGGCTGTAAAAACCTGTGGGGGTTGCAGTGGCAGGAGAAATGCCCAGCCTCACAAGAGAGTTCACTGGAGAGACCCACAGGGGCCCAGAATGTACACAAAACCACCACCCAAGAATCAGCACCAGAAGGGTGAAATTCATTTGTGCGTAGCAGGGGAAGTGACTGAAAGGGGCAAGAGCCAAGCAAGTGGCATTTTTCTTTCTCTGACCCCTTCCCCACATACAGCACCACAATGCAGCAAAGTTTGTTGCCCTGCCCTGCAGATTGCCCAAGGTTCCACCCCTTACAACATAACAGGTGTGCCAAGACAAAAAAATATGGCCCAAGTAAAAGAATAGATCAAAACTCCAGAAAAAGAACTAAACAACATGGCGATAGCCAACGTTTATCCTATGTGGAGTTCAACGTTTATCAGATGTGGTAATCAGGATGCTCACAGAAATGACTGAATACAGCCACAAAAGAAAGAAGTAAAGGCTATACAAAGTGAAATACAGAAATAACACATGGAACCAACAGTGAAAGAAAGGAAACCGGGACTCAAATCAACAATTTGGAACAAAAGGAAGAAATAAACATTCAACCAGAACAGAATGAAGAAACAATACAAAAAAATGAGGAGAGGCTTAGGAACCTCTGGGACAACTTTAAATGTTCCAACATCCAAATCATAGGGGTGCCCAAAGGAGAAGAGGAAGAGTGAGAAATTGAAAACTTATTTTAAAAAATAATGATAGAAAACTTCCCCAAAGGAACTGGACTTCCAGGAAGTACAGGAAGCTCAGAGAGTCCCAAAGAGGTTGTACCCAAGGAAGCACACCCAAGACACATCATAATTACATTACCCAAGATTAAAGATAAGGAGAGAATCTTAAAAGCAGTAGGAGAAAAAGAGAGAGTTACCTACAGAGGAGTTCCCATAAGACTGTCAGCTGATTTTTTAAAAGAAACCTTGTAGGCAAGAAGGAGCTGGAAAGAAGTATTCCAAGTCATGAAAGGCAAGGACCTACATCCAAGATTACTGTACCCAGTAAAACTATCATTTAGAATGGAAGGGCAGATAAAGAGCTTCCCAGATGAGGTAAAATTAAAGGAGTTCATCATCACCAAACCCTTACTATATGAAACATTAAAGGAACTTATGTAAGAAAAAGAAGATCAGAACTATGAACAGTAAAATTACAACAAACTCACAACTATCAACACCTGAGCCTAAAGCAAAAACAAACTAAGCAAACAACTAGAGCAGGAACAGAATCACAGAATGAAGATCATATGGAGGGATATCAGCAGAGAGGCAGAAGGGGAGAAAGGGCAAAAGGGTACAGGGAATAAGCATAAATGATAGGTACAAAATAGACAGGGGGAGGGTAAGAATAGTATAGGAAATGCAGAAGCAAAGAACTTTTATGTATGACCCATAGACATGAACTAAAGGGGCCAATACTGGAGGGAAAGTGGGTACATGGCCATGGGGGATAAAGGAGAGAAAAAAATCAGACAGCTGTAATAGCATAATTAATAAAATATACTTTACAACAAAAATAAAATAATTACTGTTAAGAAAAAAGAGCTATACAAATGTTTATTCTCATTAATAATTTTAATGGTTTGGTTCTTTATATCCATACATTTATTTATGTAACAAGCATTTATTTTACATCTACTGTGAACTGGAGATGAAGGGGCAAGGGTGTGTTTGATCTTAAAGAGGAATTAGACAAATACCCAGATAATGCAAAAGCATGAATAAATGGGGAAGAGAGAAGTGTTGAATGTAAACTGTAGCTAGGCCTGATTTTGAAAATGAGTATTATTCATCTTCTAATAGGAAGGACCTCAGAAACGGCAGCAAGTTCTGCTAAGGCCCAAATGCAGACACAGGAAATGCAGACCATGGACCTTGGGCAAGCCATATGACCTAAATGAATCTCTATTTCTTTTTCCATTACCTCATGAGTTAGTTGCAATGATTCATTAAGAAAGTAATAAGACAGAACATTATAATTTGTGCTTAATTATGCTAATACAAAGAGTTAAAGTCTACTTCTGAAGAATGATTGCTATTTGTTTATCCTGATTCTAGAGTTAAGAAACCACAAAACAAAATGCAAAGTCCATCTTAAAAATCTTATTACAGACTTCCGGCCAAGATGGAGGCGTAGGTGGAAACACTGTACCTCCTCTCACAACCAAGATTAAGGACAACAAATATTTATAAACAATAACACAACCAGAACACAGAAAAGTGAACTACGGAAGTCCGACAACCATTCAACCATACCGGTAAGAGGGGCAGAGTCAGTAGCTGGCAGAGAGGGAAAGCGGCAGGAAAACGTGGTGGCTGCCAGGCTTGGGAACACCGGGCAGCGTAGGTGGCATGGAGCTTGCAGACCCCAGACTCGAGGAGGAGACGAGCAGAGCATGCAAGGCACGTAAGGCGGTTGGCCCTGCATGCATGGTTTATCGCATGCAGATAAACTAGGCAAGAGAGGGCAGTGAGACGGATCGCACAGCCCAGGGCCCCAGCAACAGGCAATAAAACCTAAAAACACTGATTGAAAAGGTGCTGGGAGAGGCTTCCAGCCTCACAGGAGAGGTCGCCAGGAGACCTGCAAGGTCCCGGAGTGTGCCTAGGCCCTCCCACCTGGGAACCAGCACCGGGGGGGGGCCCAGTTTGCTTGTGGGAGGCAGCAGAGGGGACGCAAAATTCGAGAGAGCTTGGAACAGGCACCATTGTTCCCTCTCTAACCCTGCCCCCACAGACAGTGTCACAACCCTGCAACTGGGTTGACCTGCCCTGGTGAACACCTAAGGCTCCGCCCCTCATATGTAACAGGCGCCACCTGACTAAAAATGACTCAAACAGAAGAAAAGCTCAGAGCCCCAGAGCCAATACTTTTAACCAAGCAAGAGATAGCCAACCTATCAGATGCACAGTTCAAAGCACTGCTAATCAGGATGCTCACAGAATTGGTTGATTTTGGTGACAAATTAGATGAACAAATGAAGGCATTCATAAGTGAAATGATGGAAAATGCACAGGGAACCAGTAGTGATGGGAAGAAAACTGGGACTCAAATCAACGGAGTGGATCAGAAGGAAGAAAAAAACAACCAAGCAGAAAAGAATGAAGAAACAAGAATTCAAAAAAAATGGACCTCCAGGAGGCTTAGGAACCTCCAGGACATCTTTAAACATTCCAACATCTGAATTATAG
>PVKM010021126.1:0-22824 GCA_004027735.1 Carollia perspicillata
CAGTCCTCAGACTAGTTACTCCAGGATGGCAGGCCCTGGATTGATCTGACCCACTGCTGTGTCCTCAGCCCCTGCCCCAATGTCCTGGTCGTGAGTGTGACCCAAATGAGCCTTTGGTCTAAGAGAATGTTGGTGCATATAGAAAAGAAAATGCACATTCGAGCCATGCTTTGGAGGTGGATTGCTGGGGGCTCCATGCTGACTGAGTCTGTGGGTGATACGGGAGGAGGAAGAGGAGGAAGAACATGCCAAGGCAAACCTTGTGACTTTTCCTCCCAGACCTTCTGCTGTTTCAGTTCACCCTCCATCCCCGCCCTCATTGTTCACTGACACCTCCATCCATGCAAGGACTCCAACTAGCATAAGAGTCGTTGTTCATTCCTCTCTTCACTCTCGTCCCCTCCCCTTCCCCACTGAGTCCTTCCAAATTCTGTCTGTGCTGTTTGTGCCCTAGGCCCAGTGCCCTCTCTCCTTTCTGCACCCACTTCTACTGTAGCTGTTCCAATTATGATTGCTGTGTAACAAGTGACCCCAGAGCATAGTGGCATAAAACAACTATTTCATTATGCTCACAAATTATGGGGCTCAGGAATTTGGAGAGGGCGCATGGGGAATGACTACAGAAGCCACTGTCTACAGTGCCTCAGCTGGGGAGACTCGAAGGAAGGGATGACTTGATGGAGGCCTCTTCACCCACTGTCTGGCACCAGGGCTGGGCTAGCTCCAATGCTGAACTCACCTGGCACTGTGGACTGGACATTTACATGTGGCTTCTAAATATGCTCGGACTTTCTCACAGCGTGGCATTTTCCAGATCCTTCTGTGGTGGCTGAGGGCTCAAACAGGAGTGCTCCAGCTGAGTCAGAGGTTGCACTGCTTCTTATGACACGGCCATGCAAGTCTCACAGCAGCACTTTGGTCACACCTTATTAGCTGAAACCCTCAGAAACCTGTCCAGATTCAAGCAGGGAGAGCACAGACAACCCACCTCTCATTGGGAGGAGTGTCAAATACCTCCGTGCCTATGTTTTAAAACCACCACCCAAACCAAAAGCACCAATGTCTCATTCCTGGAGTGGTGGATCGTCTGCTCTCTGGTCTGCCTGGCTCCATTGTGTCCAGCAGCACCCCATGTTGTCTCTCCTATAACTCTGTTTTATTACCTTCAGGCCCCTGGGATACCTGAAATTATTTATTTGTTTACTTTTGGTCTGTCTCCCTCACAAGCTCTAAGAGAGAAAGACCCTTGTCTTTCTTGTTCCTTGTTATACTCACGGTTCCCCACCATGGCGCCTGGCAGAGGCATTTGTGGATTGTGAATGAAGGCATGGCCAGCAGCCTTCAAGGAATGGGTGTGCGGTTTGAAAAAGCAATTCCAGAGGACAGGCAAGCCTGGCCTAGGTGGGTAGAGGTGGGGTACTAGAGTGGGGCACTGGCATTCATTAGCTGGAGACTTTGGGAAAACGCCTTCGCGACCCTGAGCCTCAACTCCTTCAGCTGCAACTTGAGTCCCACAGCCCCCAGCTCATTGAACTGGGGGGTATATCACAGGACCGGTTGAGCACCTTGGTCAGCCAGGACGCGGTTCCGGCGAGTGAGGCCAAGCTGCACCACCTGTTATGCCCGCCAGGTGTCGCCCTGAGAGTGTGCTGAGCAGCCCGCTGAACCCTGCGCTCCCAGGTGGTTCTGTCGCCCCACTTCTCGATTCCTTGCGGGGCATCCAGGCCTCACTCCCACTCCGACTGTCGGCTAGGAGTGGGATTCTAGAGGAGGCTTACCGACCTGGGCACCCACCTGCCGTCCCAATAGAATAGACAGGGGCAGGGGTGGAATATGCTGAGCCAGTTATCTTCGCTCCACCAAAAACCCTAAGGAAGGGGGTGCCCTCCCCGAAGCGGGCCTCAAAGCCCGGGGGAAGGCTGAACCCGGGTGCGACCTAACACCGCACAGCCAGCTCCACGCTCTTAGCTGGGCGAGGAGGACAGGCAGACAGGCCAGGGCCAAGGGTTTCCCGCCGAGGTCGGACCCCCCTCCCCCGCACACACCCAGCCCCGAGCGCAGTCCTTGGGCGCCCGCTCGCCCTGCACCTTGGGAGTTAGAGACCTCTGGGGAGCGAGTGGACTCCCACCTCCCCTCACCCGGCTCAGCGTCCCGGAGCCGGGAGAGGGCGCCGCGGGAGCGCGAGGGGCAAGCCGCGAGCGCGCGCCGAGAGCAGGCTGCACGGTCCCCCGGGCTCGGGGGCGCGGGGCGGGCGCCCCGGGAAGGCGGGCCGGGGAGGGACAGGAGAAAAGAGGGAGGGAGAGGCAGGGGCGTGTGGGTGCTGAATCCTCGCACTCCCCGCGCCTCGCACTTTCGCACCCGCAGCTCGCGCCCAGCCAGCGCGGCGTCGCTCCGCCGGGTGTTTGCTCCGCCCACTCGCCTCCGGCTCCGCGGATCCCGCGCTCCCCGCGAGGCTCAGGAGCAGAGTCTGCGGACGGGCGCACGGACTGACGGCCCCGGGGACGCCTCGGCCCGCGCCTCCCGGGCGGGCTATGTTGATTGTCCTACCGGGGTTGGCTGGCGGGATCAGCACAGCTCGGCCCGCGGCCCCGGCGGCCAGCGGGGACTATGAACCGGAAAGCACGGCGCTGCCTGGGCCACCTCTTTCTCAGCCTGGGTATGGTCTACCTCCGGATCGGGTAAGGGCCGCCCGCAGCCCCTGCACGCGTGTCCCGGCAAAGTTGGCGTGGCCCGGGGAAAGATTGTGCCGCCAGAGAGCCACCGTTGGCCACCAATTCCCGTGGCTCCTCAGAGAGGCCGGGTGGGCACGGTGCGGGAGCGATGGGCGCACAAAGGTCCCTGGCAGGCGGGCGCCCCAGGGGTACGCATAGCCCGAGAGGCACAAGCAGGGACACCGGCCGTCCTGAGGACATCTGAGTCTGGAAGCCCCCAGAAGCAGAGACAGCCAGTAGGGACTCCCCAGCTTGGGAGACTCAGAAGAGGGCTATAACCGCTGCAAAGGGCTAGCCAGTCCCCACGGGCCAGCAGGTCCAGCAGAACACTGAGCCCAGATCCAGGACCATAACTGCCCCCAGGGAGCTCTGCCCCCAGAGCCCAAAAGGCGCGGCACAGCCTCTCCCAGAGACGGGACAGTCCCTGGTGGCAGGCAGGGCCGGTCGGTGCCTCGGGGAACAGGTACCCAGAGGGAGGGACGTTCGCTGGCAGAAAACACAAACCCTGCTCAGAACCCCGGCACTACACGATTTCCAAAGACCCTCAGACTCCCGGAGCCCCTTCTAGGCCAAGGGGACAATGCCTACCAGCTGAAACAAACACACACAAAGGTAGAACGAGAGCTAGCCTGACAGACCGAGGGAGACGAGCTCGCAGAGCCAGCGCCCCGAGGAGGCCGGACACACCGCCCCCTCCAACTGGGAGCCGGAGTCTGTCTGCCCGAGGTTAGAGTAGCCCTCGCCGCTTCGCCGCTGCATTTCTACGGACGTGGGGCCTTAGGGCGGTGCCCTGGTTGGAAGGTTGGGGCCGGGGGTGGTGGGGGGCGTCTCGGGACAGATCTTGGAGCCGCCTTTGCGTGGCTGGTCACCCTTTGTACGTAGGAGATAAGCGTGTGAAAGCTAGGTGGGGTGAGGGGGGGCTTCGGGGATTGATAGAGGTTCTGGCGCTAATGGGCCACCTTGGCAGGTCGCACCCAACCTGCTCCCCACCCCCAGGAGGGAACCTCCCTACGGTTCCGCCGGGAGAGGGGCAGGCTAGGGGTGGTGTGCGGCAGATCCTTTGTGTGTCGTCGCTATCACTCCTCCCCTTCGCCCACCCCGCGGCTCCGGAGCGGGGATTTCTCGAGTTGAGCCGCGGTGGAAACGAGCAGGTGCGCACAGAGCGCTGGAGGCGGCCCGCCAGCCGCAGCCGCGGGCGGAGAGGCGGCTGGGGGCCCGCGCGCTGCCTGCCTGCCTGCCGCTGTGTTTTAAGTGTTATTGATTCGCCCGCGGCTGAGTGGCTTTTCGTTTCCCCTCTACTTTAATCTTCATCTTGGCTGCGGCACCCGCCGCCACGCGCGCACCCAGCATCCAGGAAGCCGGTCCGGCTGATTGACGCTGGCCGCTCGCGGCTTTATCTCCTTTTTAATTAGAAACGGGGCGGAGGGACAAGGGAGGGAAGAGAGAAAGGGAAAAACAACAGAAAATAACCTCCCTGGGCTGCACCGCCCGCCCGACCTCCCGCCGGCGCCAAGACCTCGCTGACTCCTCAGGGGCCCGGCTGTCCCGGAGGGAGGGACCCGGAGAAAGAGGCGACCTGCGGCTCAGCAGCCGCCCTTTGGGGCGGAGAGAGGTCTAGGCAGGGAGACGGAGTTGTAGGGTGATTTGGAACCAGGCTGTGCTGCTCCGTGGGCCTCAGGTTATCCATCTGTAAAATGGGCATGAAGGGTAAAGTCCCTAACAGGCCTTCTAGTTCCCCATTTGTGACTGGGTCCTTCCCGCTCAGGACTGATGGCAGGGCATCTGTGGTTTTCTTATTTTATCTGGATAGTTTATGTGACTGAAGCACTAGCCCCTTGTGACAATCGGATCCAATAACAACAACAATAATAATAACTTTAACAACAAGGTCTTCTAAGCACTTTCCATGTTTTAACGCGTTTAATTTTTACAATAATCCTATAAGGCAAAATATTTATCAGGCCCAATAATTATCAATATTCTCACTGTAGCCATGGAAGTACAGAGAGGGAATGTAACTTGCCCAATATCACACAGTTAGTAGGTGAAGGAAAGGTAGATGGCACCCTACCTTTGACCTCTTAGCTGCTACATTATTGTTCCTATGAATTTTTGACCCTCATATATCATTACGCTTCTCTGCTGGTGTAGGGATTTCCTTGTGGTCAGCTAGATGTTCAGAGATTCTTTCTGGCTTGTGGACAGAAGATGCACTTAATCTTTCTATGCCATCTCTTCCTCAAACATTTCAAACATTCTGGCTCTGTTAGACTCTGTTTTAATGGCTGAGATGAATGGCCAGTAGCTCTCGCTGGGCTCCTGTTTCAAATGCATCACCTGCTAGCCTCCATGTCTCAAGCTCTGTAAGCCTCTGTTTTCAGATATGTGAAATGGGTAGGATGAGTCCTGCCCAACAGGGCTGTTTAGAAAGGCCACGTGGGCCAATGTTTGTGTCAGCACCCGCCATATTGCCTTGACACATATTAGGGAGGCTGCAAAAGTTCATGCACTGATGTGTCCAATGCATATTTGGGGAGCAGGTGCTCACCTTAAGTGACATTTTTGGAAGCTCCACAATCCAGTCATTCAGTAGCCATTTAGTGAACTGGGAGACAGCCTTCCTGCCCTCAGAGGGCTCATAATCTAATGAGAAAGACAATAAATAAATGAACAGGAAAATTAAAAATAAATACATTAAGACATTTCAGAAGACCAGATTATGAGTAGCAAGAGTATTAAGTAAACAAAATAGAGGTTGTGATGGAAAAATAGGAGGGGTGGAGTGGGGAGGCAGGTTCCCTTAGCTGGGTTGGTCAGGGTGGTGACTCTTGAGGTCCCATAAATGATGACAAGAAGCCAAGCATGTGTGGCTCAGGGGGTGAGAGCTTCTAGGGAGAGGTACCAGCAACGACAAAGGGCCTAAGACAGGTAGAAGGCTGGTGTGAGGCAGGAGCAGAGGGAAAGAGGACAGGAGTGGTCAGTTATGCACCTGGAAAGGTGTGGGACCTCAGATACTGTTGGTAGAGGGTAACTATGCTTTAAGAAATCTCAGTTCCAGAAAAGCTTTCCACTCTTGAGTTCCAGGATGGAGAACATGAGGCACGTAGCCCAGCGGCTGGTCATGGCCCTCATTAAGTGGAAGCTCTTGTTATTTATAACCAGAGTGAGGCATCGGGGTTAGATCTTCTCTCTCAAAGTAGTCTTGAGGATTGTACAAAAGGAAGCTACAGATGAGCAACCCGTGTTTATATAAAGGAAGGGCTACCTACATCATCAGGGTTGCTATTGGAGCCTGTTTGGGGTTATCTTGATATTAGGAAATGGCCCCACCCTCAGGCTCATAACCAGGAGTCACACCGATGTCTATCTTCCCCTTGTGCCTTTGCCATTTCTCCCCTTAGCTCTACCCTATCCATCAGTCCATCAGTCCATCGGTCCACAGCAAGTTTGGTCAGCTCTGTCTGCAGCCACCCCCATCACTGCCACCAATGCTGTGCCACTACCACCACCTCTTGTCTGGCATCCCGTAGTCCTATGGGGCTGGAGAGATGGGATCCTGTCAGTATCATGCCTGCAGACCTTCAGTGCTTCCTGAGGCATCTGAGAAAATTTCAGCCCCGGGCCATCTCTTGTCCCTAGTGTGTCTTCCTTCCCAAGCTCTGGTTTGCACCAGCTTCGAGGGATTCTTCCTGTTACTTGTCAACAGCTCCCCTCCCACAACTTGGCATTTTCTGTTTCCTTTGCCCAGAATGCTCTTCCTCAGACCTTCCCGCTGCTGGCCAATCAGATCTCTGCTTCACTGTTACTTCTTCAGGGAGGTCTCTCTCCTTCACCACCCCAATCAAGTGGCCCCTGTCCCTTCCCTCCCAGATGCACTCCTCATTGCCGTCACAGCATCTTTACTTACTGTTTTCATAGTGTGTGTCACTGTCTGCAATGGCCTGTTGGATTCCTTTATGATGTGAATAACCAGAGTGAGGCATCTGGGGTAAGATCTGCAGCTCTACAGCTCCTTGAGGACAGGGCCTTTGCCTGTCTCCCTGCATAGGGCCTGACACCTGATAGAGGTTTAATATGGATTTATTCAGTGAATGACTTTCACCAGAATAGTCATAAGCTTCTTTTAGGTCATTCGTGTCCAGAAGATGATATAGATACATGTAGTCCATTGGCTTGTGGGGAGAAAATACTTAGAGCTTCTATTGACAATTTCTCTTTAAATATATTTTGGTAATAAAAATATGCATACATACCAGAGAGTATATAAGCCATGTATGAACAGTTGTTTTTTTAATGAACATCTGTGCACCTACCACCCTTTTAGAGGCAACTGCTACATGAAACTCCATATTGAATTGGCCAAAGAGTTCGTTCAGTTTTGCTGTACGATGGCTCTGGTAGTGTTTGGTTGTCTTTAACTTCATCGAAATTATTTTGTTAGATTGTATTATGACAACTGTCATATCAGCATACATTTAAAAAAATTGTCACAATTAGTGAATTTTTGTGCAGACATTTTAATACTGAAGATGGAAGAAAATACACAATATTTTCAGCATATTATGCTTTATTATTTCAAGAAAGGTAAAAGTGCAACTAAAATGCAAAAAAAGATTTGTGTGTGGAGAAGGTGCCGTGTCTGATTGAATGTGTCAAAGTGGTTTGCAATGTTTTGTGCTGGAGACTTCTCAGATGCTCTATAGTCAGGTAGACCGGTTGAAGTTGATAGTGATCAAATCGAGACATTAATTGAGGACAATCAATGTTAAACCACATGGGAGATAGCTGACATACTCAGAATATCCAAATCAGTAAAGTTATTTGTGAAAATGAAAAGTGTGTCTTTTATTTCATGGAAAAAACCATATGGACATTTTGGCCAACCCAATAGTTTCCCTTTGTAGTTTTTCCACATAGAGATGATTCCTAAACAGTATTAAGATTCATTTTGCATGATTTTAAACTTCATCTCAATTGAATCCTACCATAACTACAAAGGAAACTTGCTTAGTTCACTCAACATTTATGTTTGACATACATCACCTTATTTTTTGATATTGAAAAGGAAATCATGCCTCACTAATATTGTATATGTACACTGCACAGATACGAGTATAAAATCACAAATGAGTAAACATGGGTATCAAGAAATCTGGGAGATTCCTGTTGGGAGCTGCAGGGTGAGGTGATCAGGGCCTATACCCAGGGAGGACCTATAGGCCACGCTCCCACCCCGCGGGCCTAATGCTCCCTTTCTCTGTTCCAGTGGCTTCTCCTCGGTGGTAGCTCTGGGCGCCAGCATCATCTGTAACAAGATCCCAGGCCTGGCTCCCAGACAGCGGGCAATCTGCCAGAGTAGGCCGGACGCCATCATCGTCATAGGAGAAGGCTCACAAATGGGCCTCGACGAGTGTCAGTTTCAGTTCCGCAATGGCCGCTGGAACTGCTCAGCGCTGGGGGAGCGCACCGTCTTCGGGAAGGAGCTCAAAGTGGGTAAGTGCTGCCCAGACACTGCCAGCAGGGTCTTACAGGCTAAGCGGAGACCGGAATACTCTCTCGAGAGCTCTCTGGGCCCCCCTCACGTACCCCATGCTGGGATGACCCCAATATGGGATCCTGAAGGTGCCATGACTGGAATTCAGATCTGATGAAGGCCAGTCCCTGGTTTGAATCTAGACCATGCCGGCTGTGTATGGCCCAAATGCTAACTGGCTGAGATAGCACTTATGCTGTTTTTTAATTGAAGCCCAAAATTTAAAATCAGCTGTTTTACCTAAAAATACAAATTTCTGGCTTATTTTGAAAAGTGAGTTTACACATGTATCACCATAGGTAAAATGGGCTAGAGGTGAGAACACAACTTCCTTTAGGCCCATTTACTGCCACAGTCCCCACCACTCCCTATTATTCATCTTATAGCCAGCCTTATAAGACTTGTGTGGCCACTGTGGGCATTTCTATTTACAACCCTTGTCTTATGCGTATTGTGTGTTGCTTGCACGTGCACACACAGGCATGCACAAAGTGTCGGGACACACATTTGGGTTTCCAAAACAACTGTGAGAAAAACCTAGTGGAAAGGGTTTGGCCACCAGGAGGCCCTGATCAGTGAGGGGAAGGCTGTGTTGCGTGTCTTGCTTATGTGTGTCTGGATTGGCAGGCCAGGACCTCTGAAGGCTTGCTTTGAACTGTGGGCTCTCCTGAAAGTCCGCTCAGCCTCGGGTTTCTTTGGAATGGAGTTGTTCACCTGGCCTGCTCAACTGCTCACTGGGCATTCTTGAGTCCTGTCTGTCCATCAGCCTCAACATCAACAAGTCCATTGTTACTGAAAAAGTTCACACAAAACCCAGCCACTGCTCTGAGTCCTCACTTCTTTCCTCTTGGATCACACAGCTGGTGTATGTATCTGGGCTGCGGGGCCCCCATCCCCCACCCCCATCATCCTGCTGCTCCCCGATCCTCCTGCAGATCCTTCTGCAGCCAGGGTCATCCTTTGTAAATGGAAATCAGATCCTGTCGTTTCCCTGCTTATAACCCTAGAGTCAGGATGGAATCCCAACTGCTGACCTCTGCTCCCATCTGCCCCCATCTTCTCCCTCCCCTTCGCCCACCCAGCCTCATCCTGCTTCCCAAACACGTCATACTGGGTCCTGCTTTGGGAATACAGCCGCAGGAGTTCCTCCTGCCTCAGATCTTCTCCCACAACCCCATACTCCTGAGCCTCCTCCTCTGTGCACATGGCTCCATCTCAGCATCCTGATCTCACAGAGCCTCCCCTAGACCCCTGCACGAAGTCCACTTTAGCCACGAAGCCCTGTCCCATCACCCGAGCTCTTGGCACTGCCTTCATCTCTTCCTCATCTGTTGGGAATGCTGGCTCAGTGGGTATCGGGACCCCCTGTCACCAGTGAATGTTTCCTTCCCATTTCTTCTTGCAAGGAAGAACAACAGAACCTCAGTCCTGCCAAAGGTCTCAGTTTGTCATCACCTGCTGTAGCTGCCTTCTTACTCACACCTGGTGGGACTGCAGAACAGGATCCCAGGATGTGGTTGGCAGGGATGTGGTGGCCTCTTGCTGCAGGCCCTCCTCACACGCAGACCCTTTTCAACATCTTTGTGAGACAGGACGTTGCCTTGCACCACTTGCCCTTGTTCCCCTTCTCCCCAGGGCCAGGGCTCACCTTTCGGGGGTGAACCGAGGCTCAGAGAAAAGATGGGCTGCCCCAGATTGTGGCATCAATACTGAAACTCCAGTCTAGGTTGCTGAAATCCCCGTCTCGTGTTCCTTCCCTTGTCGTCACCTGTGGTTTTTCCACTTTCACTTGCTCATACCCGTCTCCTCCATTTTCTGGGACACAGCTCTGTGCTCTGGCATTATTTCAATTATGGGGAAACTGAGACTCAGAAGAGACCTGTCCAAGGTCAACAAAAGTGAGTTGTAGGGTCTCCCATGTCTGGGTTGATCCCAGCACTGTTTGTAGTCTTGGAATAACTAGCCCATTGGTGTCATTGTAATAGCGCCTGCTGGGGTGCAGTGGAAGGCCATGGTGCTGAGGGCCTTGCCATCCAACAGCACGCCCCCTACCCTGGCTGGAGAGAGGTATAGGACTGAGGGATCCATTTCAAGCTGAAGTGGAGGGTGACTCCATCCAGTATACAGTCCAGTGTACTCAGAGTGGAACAGAGGTCTGAGGCTGGGAGCCTTTTTCAAGAGGAGGGCTTGGACAGGCAGAGGTGGTCTTAGGGAATTCAAGCAAAGACAGGAGTCCAGGAGAATCCATGAGATACCCCGCCTGGGCCTGGAAGAGAATGGGAGCCAGAGCCAGGAGGCATGTGGTCAATCTGAGCAGTTTGAGTTTCTAGGTAGTGGGAGCAACTGAAAAATTTTGAGCATGAGTGTGACTACCAAAGTCAGTCACATTGTATAGAATAGCCACTCTACAATGATTTTTGACCCATAAAACGGCAACATCGTATGATTCAATCCAATGGGAATTCTGAATTAAAGGGTGGATGCAGAATTCATTTGTTGATTGTGATTCATTGATTCATTCATGCGTTCACTCACTGTGGCTGGAGGCTGTTGTTCTACCTGTGTGGTCAGGGAAGGCCTCTGAATTCATGAGGTAAGTGAACCTCAGGCATATTAAGGGGATGAGCCTGTCAGGCAAAAGGAATGGCATGTGCAAAAGCCCTGAGGCAGAAACATGTTTGAGGAACAGCAAGGAGGCTGGTATAGCTGGAGTACAGCAAACGAGGGAAGAAAGAAAGGCTCAGAGGTCAGAGGAGCCGGGAGCTGGACAACACTACGCCTGTCAGGCATAGGCAGGATTCTGGATTTCCCTCCATTGAATGGAGAGCAAGAGAGTGACAGGGGCTGACTTCAGCTTTAGCAGCATTGCTCTGGGCCCTGGGAATGGAATGAACTGTGGAGGGACAAAGGTGGGAGTTGGGAGTCTGGTCCAGTTTTCCAGGCAGGAGGTGACAGGGGGGCTGTGGAGTCAGTGAATGATAGCAGTGGAGATCGGCTTTGGAAGGGAGCTGCCAGGATGGGTGGATACTGACAACCTAAAACTTAGGGAGGAGTTGCCCTTCTAAGGTGGTGGTAGTGGGAGCAGAGGAGATGAGATCAGGATTGGACACCCTCCTGCAAGTCTGAGCAGTCACTTTCCTTCTGAGCCTTGGTTTCCTCGTGCATAAACAGCTATCCTGCTTGAGGACACCATGAGCAAGTCTCAAATTTAGGTTTTTCTGGGCTCTTCATCAGCGTTCTTGCCTCCATGGGGTTGCTTCTTTCTGGGAATGATCAGTCGACAAGGGCTCTCTTGTGGCGTGAGAGATCAGTAGTGCAGTGTTTGACTTGGGGAGCACTGGCCATCAAATTCACACTCCACACAGCAGGACACATCTGCCATTGAAGAAACTTCCCAGAATCTCCAACCCATGTTTTGCTTACATATCATTGGCTAGCACTTAGTCACATGACCATACCTCACTGCAAAGGAAGGTGGGAAATACAGTCTGTTATTCAGAACAGCTGAGACCAGCTAAGAATCCGTGACCGAGGAGGAAGGGGAACCTGGACACTGGGGTGGGCAGCCAGTCCCCGACAGGTCTTCCATCCCGTGCTGAGACCCAAAGGCTCTCCTTCCAGCACCCCCTCAACTTCCACTCCAGTCTCGAACTCTGCTCATGTTTCATGGCTCTGTTTACCTTCTGAGTGTTCCAGATTTTACTGCATAGATTTGAGGATGGCCATGCACAAGGCCCTCTTGGATGCTAGAAACTGAAATCCAGTGTAGGCCACCTCAGAAGAAAAGGGGAATTCATGTTTGCATAACTGGAAAGTCGGGGATAGTGCTGACTTTCAGAATGTCTCGGACCAAAGGTGGTGTTGGCTTCTACCAACCCCAGAGCCACCTCTTTGGACAGGGAGATGGCTGTTTCATTGCTAGCACCACAACGTTCAAGCTCAAGTCCTGCAGAAAGGCCTTAACCTTTCTCTGGCAGCACCTGCAGAACTCCTGTGGTTCACTCGGATTGGATCAGATAACAGGGCTTGAATTTGGGTTGTGTATCCATCAACAACAATCACAATGGCCAAGCGCAACAATGCTTTTGTTGGCCAGGCATGGGAGCCCCACCCAGAACATTTCTCACGGGAGTGGGACTGCTCATGAGTCTATTAGTCAGCTTAGGCTGCCGGAAGAAAGTACCACAGGCTGAACAGTTTAAACAGAGATTTATTTTGTCCCAGTTCTGGAGGCTGGAAGTCCAAGATCAAGGTGCTGGCAGGTTTGGTTTCTTCTGAGACCTCTCTCCTTGGCTTGCAGAGGGGAACCTTCTTACTGTGTCTTCACAAAGTATGTTCTCTGTGTGCATGCCCTTGATGTCTCTGTGTCCTAATCTCTTCTTATAAGGACACCAGTCAGACTGGATTTGGGTAACCCTAATGGTCTCATTTTAACTTAATCACCTCTTTAAAGGTCATGCTTCTGGATACAGTCACATTCTGAAAGACTGGGGGTTATGAATTTGGGGGGCATACAATTTGGTTTTTAACAATGAGTAACCACAGTGCAGCACTGGTCTGTGCTTTAGGGGAAGGGCATATAGGGTGTAGTGGTGCTCAGAGGTGAGACTCCAAGGTGGGAGGAGTGGACTGGACAGTGGAGATGAGCCTTGACCTGGGTCTCTAAGGGTGTGAAGAGTTTCATTGGTCAGTGAATAGGATCCCAGGCTGAGGGAACAGTGGTCTCAATATATGGACATTCGATTGCTAAGGGGATGGTGAACAGGGATCCGCAGCCTCAGGAGGCAAGGTGTCGCTAGCCTCAGGGGAGATGACAGGCTGTCTATTCAAAGGTCTTAAGATGACAGGGATTATTTGGGCGTTTGTGTGGCCCACATCAACTTCATCAACTGCTACCCAGCCCTTGGGGGCTTAAGAACACATTCACCTATGTCCAGGCTTAAAAAAAATACAATAACCCCACTATGCCCACCTTCAATCTATACCACCCAACACAGCAGCTAGAATGAGGACAGGCAATTTACATCCATTCCCGTGCACATCCCTCAGGCAGTCCCTGCCTCTCCCTCCCAAGCCATACCTTCTCTGTCCTGAATCTTGGGCTTTCCATTCCTTACTTGCTTGTGTCTAATTTGTCATATTGATATATTCCCCAGAAGTCAGTTATTTAGTTTTATTTGTATGGGGTTGGCCAAAAAACCTTGTTTGGTTTATTTTTTCATAAGATGGCTCTAGTAGTGCTTACTTATCTTTAACTTCATTCATTCAAAATGATTTTGTTAGATTGTATTGTGACAGCTATCACATCAGCATGCATTTTAAAAAAAGCTTATAAAAATTGCTAAATTTTTGTGTAGTCGTTTTCATTATGAAGACAGAAGAAAATATGCAAAATTTTAAGCATATTATGCTTTATTATTTGGAGAAAGGTAAAAATGCAACTGAAATACAAAAAAGATTTGTGCAATGTGTGGAGAAGGTGCTGTGGCTGATCAAATGTGTCAAAAGTGGTTTGCAAATTTTCATACTGGAGATTTCTTGCTGGTTGATGCTCCACGGTCTGTTGGGTAGACCAGCTGAAGCTGACAGTGATCAAACTGAGACATTAATTGAGAACAAGCAACATATACCACATGAGAAATAGCTGATACACTCAAAATATTCAAATTAATAAAGTTATTGGTAAAAATGAAAAATGGGTCTCTTATTTCACAGAAAAAACCATATGGATGTTTTTGCCAACCCAATATTTAATTTTATAAAGAAAAGTATCACACTATATGCAATCTTTTGGAATTTTTCACTCATTTATCTTCCTGGTAGCTGCTGTTTATTCTGTTTTTTTTTTTAAACCCTCACCCAAAGACATGCTTATTGATTTCAGAGAGAGGGAAAAGGAGAGAGGTACTTTAAAGAGAAAGGGAAAGAAACATCAGTATGAGAGAACATCGATCAGTTGCCTCCTGTATGTACCCCAACTGCAGCCAAACCTAAGAATGTGCCCTGACTGGGAACTGAACCCGGTTTACAGGACGATGCTCTAACCAACTGAACCACACCACTCTGGGCTGTTGATTCACTTTAGCTGTGGTAAATAGACCCCAATGTGCACCCATGTGGGCTGCCTTAAACCTTTGCTGTCACTAACAGTGCCACCACAGGTCTCCTGGCATCCATGTGCATGCATTTCTCTTGGGTACATACAAAGGAATAGAATTGCTGGTCACAGGGTAAGAATATCAACCTGGTTTCCACAGTGATTGTGCCAAGTACCACTCCCATCAGCAAACAGTGTTGATCTATAGCCTCTCCAGCGTTTGGGGTCATCCAGACTTCTTCATTTTTGCCTAAGGAATGGGTGTGAGATGCTTTCTCACTATCATCTTGGTTTGCACTTCACTGAGAAGTGATACTGTTGAAATCTCTTCCTACATTTACTGGCTGTGTATGTTTACTCTTCTGGGAGTTGCCTATTCATGTTTTTTGCCCATTTTTCCTTGGAGTTGTGTGTTCTCCCCTTGGTTTGGGCCATGGTTATATCATGGTGCAGGGAGCAGAGTATGGACTAGCTCCGCAGCACCTCAGGGAGGCTGGGTTAAAAGGGACTTCAACCTCTTGTCTTTTACATTTTCATTGAGGACAAGTAGGGGCCTGGAGCTGACACAGCCCTTCCTCTACACATGATTTTTATATGCCACTTCATCTGGTCTCATCCATTCCAGAAAGGATGCCTTCATATCAAGCTTGGAGCAAGGTGGAGACTGACTAAAGGCACATGACTATTTTCTGGCAGGACTGAGATTGATAGCAGTTCGCTGTTCCTGAGAGATTCTTCTGTCTCTGTGCGCCTGCCAGATTTGAGATAGTTGAGCGTGCCATGACCTTGAGAACCTTGTCTTGTTGCTGGGTTGTGGGGCAGCCAAACAAGTACAGGTATCCAAGTCACACAGCCAGGTTTCCATCCCTGCCCCGCCACTCCCTTGCTGGTGCCTCTGAGCAAGTACATCACCTTTCTCATCTCAGTCTAGCCATCTGCAGAACAGGGGAGTCACATGGGCCACTTGCCAAGTGGCAGCAGCATTATACGGAATGTAAGGCCCTGGCATCTGCTGGGTTAGGGTATCCCTTGGTCCCTCCCATGAGGTCTGCACGCCCATCTCAGATGAAGATGAGCATGAGCAACTGGGGATGCCTTTCTAGATTTGATTTTGTTGTAACAGAATGGGAAGATGTAGAATGAAATGGGGAGAAGCTATTGGTTCAATTGCTAATCTAAGCTCACTATCTTTTTTTAAGATTTTATTTATTTACTTTTAGAGAGGGGAAGGGAGGTAGAAAGAGAGGTAGAGAAACATCAATGCATGGTTGCCTCTCACGTGCCCCCCACTGGGGATCTGGCCCGCAACCCAGGCATGTGCCCTGGCTGGGAATCGAGTTGGTGACCCTTTGGTTCCCAGACCACGCTCAATCCACTGACCTACACCAGCCAGGGCTAAGCACACTATTTTGACTCTACCAGCCTGTCCACTTCTCACCACCTCCACAACCACCTCCTGGTTCAGACCTCCATCTTTAGAAAGTTGTTGTCCAGACAACTCCATTAGCCTCCCAATGTACTCTTGCCTCCCCCATCCATGCGGCCATTCAACGTGGCGTCTTTCCCAGGTTGCTCTGATCATGGCACCCCTGTGTAAAACCCTACTGTGGTTTCCTATTGCTCTGGGAATAAAATACTGACAAGCTTCCCTGGCCTCTTACCCTTACAGAATTCTGTGGCTTTCATGCCAACACTGTCTCCACCCCAGCCCTGCTGGCCTTCTTCTGAACCTTAAGTATGCGAAAGTGCTTTCAACCTCAGGGCCTTTGCCCTGGCTGTTTCCTCTTTCTGGGTACCCTTGTGTTCTTCCATTCTGGGACCCCAAGAGAAGCTTCATGATTCTCCTGTGGAGTGGAGGTGCCCATCCCTATCCATCCTTTACCTCCCCATTTCTTCCTATCACTTCACTACTTTAGGGTATAATCTTGATCTATTCATTCATTCTGCAGTGCTTTGTAATGGTTCAGCCCTGAAGCCAACTGCTGGGTTCTTTTCCCAGCCAAAGACCTTGACCAAACGGCCATGATGACAATGCCTATGTCCTAGGTGTGAGAGGAGGAGATTCCTTATTCCCTGTGAGGCACTCAGAACTGTGCCTGGCACACTGCACATGCACCATGAAACATAGTTGAGTTGTTATCATCTGTCTCTTGGGCAGAAGGTATGTCTTTGAGGGAGCAAAACCCTCCGATACAGTGCCTGGCACCTGAGGGCATATTCTCCACAGGCTCAGTGGGTGCGGGGACAGACCCTTACCCTAATTCATTATCGAGTATAAGGAAGAGCAGAAGAGTGGCAGGGAGCAGCTGCTGCATGATGGTAGGTCACCTGCCCACCCAGCATTATGCAGGCCTCCACTCAAATGCTGCTTCCTCCAGAAGGCCTTCCTTGACCATCTGGCCTGAGAACACCGCTACCCCCACACCAGCAGTTCACCCAGTGCTGCTGCTTTTGCAGTACTTACCTCTTTCCGAAGTGCCTTTTCTTACTTTGTAATAATGTGTCCAGCGTCAGTCTTCATACCAGACATGGGGAAGTTCATGGAGCCAGGGACTGTCAGTCCTGTTCTCCTGGCACACAGTAGGTGCTCAGGAAACACATGAGGAAGTGCATGACTGCCAGGCAGTTCAGCTCCTCTCTACCCAACATGCTAACAGTTGTTCTGAGCCCTTGAGGACTCTCAGGTCTGGGTGGTACTTCACACACAGGAGACACACTGTTCACTCTGTTCTCTCTGTTGTGTGATTGAAGACTTTTCATTCTTGACCCAAATATAAGACTGAACATTCAATCCTGCACATTTTCATGTTCATCCACTTTAGCCCAGCATTGTGTTAGCTCTCCCTTCTACTCTAGATTGCCTTCCAGTGGGATAAAAATGTTGACTAAGTCAAGGCCTAGGGCTCAAGAGGATCTGTTCCCAGGATCTGTTCAACAGAACACTAGACTCCACTCTCTCAACCCCCACCAGCTTCTCTGGGAAAATAAGGGGAGTGGGGGTCCTGGAATGATAAATTTGTGAACTCAGAGCACTGCACTTCCTGCCAAGAGAGCCAGAGTTTCCACTAGCAAATTAAAGGTTCTGAAAAGTCCTGCAGACAAGACAGCAGCTTCCCCTGGAGGGTCCAC
Organism: Carollia perspicillata; assembly: GCA_004027735.1. Lineage (NCBI taxonomy): Eukaryota > Metazoa > Chordata > Mammalia > Chiroptera > Phyllostomidae > Carollia > Carollia perspicillata. Next base: position 17,471 of record PVKM010021126.1, read on the forward strand.
TCCTCTCTGACGATGGACTCAGTGACACGCTGGTGGAGCTGCTCTTCAGAGGCACCTGCATCAGGAAACACTGTGCTGGAGACCTTCATAGGGTGACCATGCTTAGCGTGTGGGTTTTGCACTAATCAGAATCCACCAGCCTATATTCACTCAGCCCCGAGTCCAACATCTTTCCCCAAGGCTACAGCACAGGCACATGCTAGCTCTGACATTGCTGTGGGTGATGAAATGTAATTCTAGTCAACATTACCCTTGAAAGTCCTTTAAATAAGCCACAGCATTCAGAATACCTGGTTTTATATACAAGTCTAGTAAAACATTCATGTGGTTGTATAAGGTTTGTACAGTGGTGCAGAGAATGAAGAGCATTCAAAATATACATACGGTATTTTTTTAGTTTTTTAGATTCTACATATAGTGAGATCACATGGTATTTGCCTTTCTCTGACTTATCTCGCTTAACATGATGTCCTCAAAGCCCACCTATGTTACTTCAAATGGCAAGATTTCATTCTTTTTTATGGCTGAATAATATCCTATTGATCATATGTACCACCTCTTCTTTATCTGTTCATTCTTCAGGAGACACTCAGGTTGTTTCCACGTCTTGGCTCTTGTGAATAAAGCTGCTGTCAGCATGGGAGTGCAGGCTTCTCTTCAAGACAGCGATTTCATTGTCTCCAGATATATTCCCCAAGTGGAGTTTTTTAGACATAGGGTAATTCTAGGTTTAATTTTTTGAGAAACCTCCATACTCTTTTCCATAGTGGGTGCACCAATTTATATTCCCACACATACAGCATTTTAATTTATCTTTCCCTATGTGCATTTTCTTGAATTTGTATAAATTAATGTTCATGGGCTCGCACACCATGCACCCCCACCCTATGTGTCCACCCATTTATTTATTTATCTCTCTGTCCCATAGATATTAACTAGAACCTTCTGATGGTAAACAGCCGATGCATCCCTCGGGGCCCATGGACTAGTGGGGACAGACCACGTGGTCAGGGCTGCAACATGCGCTGGGATCTGGTAGAAGAGGAGAGGGCTCTGGGTGGATGAGCAGGTGGGCTGGAGCACGGAAGGCTGCCTGCAGGGCTCAGCTGGAACGGGCTGGCCCACAACCCAGCAGAGGACGTGGGTGACCTGGGAGGAGCTGCCAAGGAAAGCTCCTAGGTGTGACCCAGCCAGGAGCCAGGGGTCCAGAGTCATTGGGCACCTGCACTGCAGGATGTGGTGTAGGGAAGGCAGAAGGAGGCTGGAGACAGGGGAGGAGACAGTCAAGCTGCAGGGTTTTGTGTTCAAGACTCGGGGGTTGCCTGAGAGGGGAAATGTTGGAAGAGTTTCTCTCCCCTATCTCAGGCAAGGACAGGAAGTGGGAAGATAATCAAATTCTTAGCACATATAGAGATTTGCTCTGCCTCTAGCATTATTGTCAACAAAGAAATGGTGATTTCCTGGTGTGTGTTCCTGGGGACAGCTGCGTTCTTTCCCAAATACTCATGACCTCCTGTTTGGTGCTTCCCTGTCAGAATTTTTCCAGGGATGGGCACAGATGACCTAGGATTCAGCTCTGGGGGCCACCCTCCTCTACAGACTGGGTAACTTTGGTACATTTCTGGGTTTCTTCTGCTGTCACATTTGTCACCATTTCTCCTCTGGAGCAGTCACGTCAGCAGCTCCCGTCTCTCTGCCTTGGGTGAGTGGCTGGCCTAGGATCCCTAGTCTGGGAATCTGCGTGCCACGCACAAATCCGCCTTTCTACCCCTCTGGGGCTCTGAAAGTGGATGGATTACATGTCTGGTGAGCTAAGGACTGCTCAGAGGGATGGACTGGAAGACCTTTCCAGTGAGAGAGGCAGAAGCGAGGGACGGGGCCAGCCCCACATTCTTTCTGCCATTAACAATGTGCCATCCTGCCTGAGCAAAGACCTTTTCTTTCCCTATTCTTGTCTCGAGCACGGCCAACAAAGGACATTTTCTCTCATTTGCATTTTTGCAAGCCTGTTACTATCCTGGGTTTTATTTGTCCTGACACTATTTTTGAGATAAGTCCCGTCTTCATATGGTGGACAGACAGATAGACACACACATAGACAATTTTACATCCACAGACATTCATTCATTCAACTCCTGAGGCTTTGCAGAGAAATAATCCAGGTTACCATAGCCTAGTGGGAAGAGACTTATCATTTAATTCAACACAAAATAAGAATGGCTAAGGTGCTGGGCCGCGAGCAGCGGGAGGGAACTCAGGAAGGTCTCTTAGTAAAGGGACACTGGATCTGCATCTTGATGGGTATGGTTAACCTATAATGCACCTAATAAGAGCTACTGCTGACCTGGCTGATATAGCTCAGTGGATTCAGCACAGGCCTGCGAACCAAAGGGTCACCGGTTTGATTCCCAGTCAGAGCACATGCCTGGGTTGCAGACCAGGTCCCCAGTAGGGGATGCATGAGAGGCAACCACACAGTGATGTTTCTCTCCCTCTCTTTCTCCCTCCCTTCCCTTCTCTCTAAAAATAAATAAATAAATAAATAAATAAACAGATAAATAAATAAATAAATAAATACAATCTTTAAAAAAAAAGAGCTACTGCCTATTAATCCTTTATCAGGTATTGTGCGGGCATGTCATGTGCCTTGGTTTGTTTACTCCCTTTAGGAGGCAGATACGTATTATTCCCATTTTCCAAGTGAGGAAACTGAGGCCTTGAGAGGTCAGTTAATTTACTCAAGATCCAGCCACTGGAGAGTAGAGCCAGGGTGTGAACCCAGGTTTATCGGCCTACAGGGACCTGCTTTGAAACCACTGGGCTATATTTTCTGTTTCCAAGCAGATGGGAGAGGAAGGGCATTTCTAGGCTGAAGGAACAAAATGTGCGAAGACACAGAGGCAGGAAGAAGCAGGTGTCGATCCTTGATGGGAGGTGGGCAGAGCTCTCTGCCTTGCCTGGTAGAAAGAGAGACCCTTGGGTGGGTCCCAGGTAGGAGGGATGGTTATAGTGGGGGCCCGCACGTGCCCCTCCCCTAGGTCCCATCTCCGGTGGCCTGTTGCCTTAATCAGGCTCAGTCCAAACACATATTCCCTGCTTCCCCAATTTTCCTGATTGTTCATTGAGAGGCTCTCTGGTTCCTTTAGATGGAGACAGCCAGATGTGGCATTCTGAGCCCAGTAGGACTGTGGATTGTCCTGCCACTGGGTTGGCACAGGCAACCTTTTTCCATCTGTATATTTTCCAAATGATCATATATTTTAGCTTGTGTCATTGCAGATTGCTCACTCTCTGACCCATTGGCTTTAAATAGAAAAAGAAAAAAAATACAATGCACTTTGTGGTTTCCAGTAAGATACCGTAAATACACCCAGATAATATTCCGGTGCAAACCATTTACAGTGGCTGCACAGGGTGGTGCAATGGAATCTTTCGGGCAGGCCTGGACATCAGTTTATTTCCTCTGTACCCGCCAGGATTGTTATGGAGCTGGAATGTGTGGAGGGCGTCAGTTGGGCTCCTCATTTTCATCTCAGCGATAATATGGATCTAGAGGCCTGGGCTTTTTACACAGGAGTTTCATTAAATCTTGGGGGCAATCTGGAAGTGTCCTTTTGGCGGTTCCCATTTCAAAGACAGGGAAGCTAAGACTCAAGCGAGGCAGAATCCTTGCTCAGGGCCATCCAGCTTAATGAGGAGCAGAGAGGAGGGACTGACAGGTTCCATTTTATTGGAGTTATGAGCTGAAGCCACCTGAGTTTCTGGATGGAAATTTTACGTGGAGATAGGGGTGAATTGAGAGTTTAGAAGGATGTGGTGGAGATGAGGGTGGGGACTCCATCCTGGGAACCAGGAGGCCCTGGTTCCAATCCCCCTGGTCTCACTGAGTCACTGGAGATTTTGGGCAAGTCTCCTAACCTCCTTGAACCTGTTGTCCCAGGAGGAACCATGGGCTTCATGTCTGTGGCTCTGGGAGTCTATTCTCTGATTCTAGGGACACTGGGGCTTCTGCCCAGGGCAGGACGGTAGGGGCCAGCAGGACCTGCCACTGCCCTCTCGATAGCTTCAGCTACCCCCACAGTCCCTAGCTCACTTGCTCCCATCACAGGCTACACCATGTCAGGGACCATCGTCAAACAGTTTACCCTGGGCCTGGAGCCCTCTCTCACTGCACAGAGAGCCTCATAGCTGGCTCCTCCGTGGTCAGAAGTTACCACACCAGATGCCCACTACTCAGACACTGTCCTATTCTGCATTCCTCAGAGCCCTCAGCTGCTGCTGAGTGATTTGGTCTCTGTGTCTGGCCCCCATGAAGTCAAGGCATGTCTAAACCCCTCCAAGGGTGGGGGCTGACTTTGCTGCAGGTTCTTTCTCTGCTCATGGGCATGAGGTAAGAGGTGGATGGTCAGGGCAGAGGAGGGGTGGGTCTGCTCCTGGAGGGCATGTGGTCAGTGATGGCCAAGTGCAGTGTCTGCTGCTCACGGGCCCCTTGGGGTAGATCCAGGAAAGAGTTGGGGCTGGGGTCAGTAAGACTAGAGTGGATATCATGCCCTTGAGGGAGAGAGTAGCTCAGATGCTGGAGCTGGGCTGACCAAGTTAGAATCCTTGGCAGGTAACATCACCTCTCTGGGCCTCAATTTCTACATCTGTAAAATGTAGATAATAATGGCCCATACCTCACAGCACTGATGCAGGATGAAGTGAGTTGATCTGCACTGAGTGCTTAGAACAGAGTCTGGTAAATAGTAAACAATTTTATGACTTTGCTATGCTTATTATGAGCTATGTGCCATTTGGTGTATTGTCTCACTGCATTTCTGCAACAATAAAACATATGTCTTTGAACCATCCTTGCAGACTTATTGTAAAAGACAAATGAGATGGCATTCAGGAAATCACCCAACTTGTGGGTCGGGGTGGGGGGCGGCATTCACAGTCTGAGGGATTGGTCCTTCTCCGAACACTGAGCGTGGTCAGGGTCTGGGGGAATCTTCTGGATTTGTCAGAGACTGTGTGTGACCTCTGGGCCTGCATCTTGACTCCTTCTGGGCAAGTCACCTCTCTGAGCCTCAGTTTCCCCACTGGTGAAATAAGGAAGAAGATGTAGATGGCTGGAGATCAGTGTGGCTTCACACCCTGAGAGTCTGAGATTTTAAGATTCTGGGATCTATTCCTGCCTTTTTACTACCATCAAACCCCGTTCTTGGCTTAGCAAGCTTAGCTCATCTGAGTCGATGGGGTCTTAAAAATTATTAATTGTTAAGTCTTAACTACTAACAACTGAGTGGCGTCTCTTGACAAAAATAAAGGCGTTTTGATAAGAGTCAATCCCTTAAGCCAAAGGAATGGTAAGC
>PVKM010021127.1:0-22825 GCA_004027735.1 Carollia perspicillata
GGAACACTAGAGACTGAGAGGATCACATAGACCCATTTGACAACTACTCAGTTCAAGTTTACTGTCATTTCAGACCAGAAGGAACAGGTGCCCACAAGGCTTCCCCCAATTAACTCAGAAGATGGGAATTATTCTGTGCACAAGAATAGCCACACAAGGTACCACAAAGCTGTACGGAAGGTGTTGTTAAAGACATGTAAGTATCTTCGACTGGATCACATCTGAGTTCCTAAGTAATGGTTGGGATGAGGTGGGGCATGGTTCTGGAACAGGAAAAAAAGAGCCAAGAAAAGAGACTGAGAAGACGAGGGAGAAAGTAGATCTGAGTGGTGGAGTGAGCAAGATAAAAGTTGAATCAGACTTGAAAGCACAAGATCCAGGTTTGAGTCCTAGCCCTGCCTCTTTCAAATGTCACTTATCCTTAATTAACCTGCTTCCTCATCCATTAAAAAAAAAACAAGACAGGCCCTGACTTGGTAGCTCCATTGGTCAGAGCATCGTCCTGATATGCCAGTTCAAGTGGCCGGTCAGAGCACATACGAGAGGCAACCAACGAGTGCATAAGCAAGTGGAACAACAAATCAATGTTCTTGTCTCTCTCCCCCTCTCTCCTATCCTCCCTTTCTCTCTCTGACTCTAAAATAAATTTTTTAAATGCTAAAAAAAAAAAGAAAAAGAAAATGCCTGTTCTACCAATCTGACAGAATTGCTATGTGGCTCAAACTAAAAATGAGACGACTTAGGAAAGCACTTGTATATTATTGTGTGTTATGCCTGCGAGGACTGGTAGGCCAAGTACTAGCTTTGGAATTTAAACTGAGTTTAAGTTCCAAACAGGCCATGTGGCCTTAAGAAAGTTCCTTTAAACACTTACCTGCTGTGGACCATCCGGAAAAGGGAATAATGCTCTAGTATTGCATAAAAGTTAGAGAAAATGTACGTTTTAAAAAGCATCTAGGACAAACTACTGACAGATGCAATAACTTGTAGGAATCTCCAGGAATTATGCTATATAAAGAAAGCCAGTCTCTAAAAGATCACATACTGCATGGTGCTGATTATATAGCATTCTTTTCTTTCTTTTTTTAAAATATGGAATGCTTCATAGACTTGTGTGTCATCCATGCTAATCAGCTCTGTAGTGTTCCAATTTCAGTATATATGCTGCCAAAACAACCACTACCATATTCTCAAGAAAACAAAATTATAGAAATGAAGAAATGATTATAGATTACCAAGCGCAGGTGTAGGGCATGGGGGGAGTAGCTATAAAAGGACAACTCCAGGATCACGTAGCGATGGGGCTGTTCTCTATCAGTATGTTAGTACATGGAGGTAATGTTGTGCAGTGGTTCTCCAGGATGTTACCATTGGGAGGAAACGGGTGAAGGGTACACAGGGTCTGTGTATCATTTCTCACAACTATATGTGCATCTGTAATTATCACAAAGTTAGTTTAATTAAAAAACTAAAATGCTTTCAGAAATTAAAGACATACATGAAGGAGTACTAAGAGTTATTTCTAATAACAAAACTTTCTAGAAGCTTATTATTGATTAATAGGAAAACGACTAAGTCAAAAATGGTATATTAGGGATTTTTAAAATGTTGATTTTAAATGCCAAATGCCCAAATGCCTGGATTATTAGGCTTTAATTCTAACTTTTTTAAATATAGAAATTTTATACAGTGGTATAATTACATTTATCCAAATAGTGAAAATACAAAAAAACCTAAGTAATTCTGACATTCTTTTAAAATTTTAAAGACACCTCTAACACAACATTTAGAAGATAGATACTTGGTAAATGATATCTATGAGCGTAAGTAAATGTGAGATAGTATGTTTGCTAAGTTTCAGAGATTTGACTGAACAAAGGAGGGAATTATTTCACAGAGAAGGGCCAGGAATGAGGATAATTAAGCCTTGAAAAAATAAAAGCACCTGGGGACCCATCTTGCACATTTGCTAAGCTGAGCTGACCACTTCTTTTCCACAATCTTAGCCCTTGGGGAAAGCTCTCTTGGAGACGGCCCTAGTAGCAGCAGGAAGAACCAAAACTGATTCAACTGACAAGGGTGAGATGCTGGAATCCGGAAGTGAGGCTGGGTGTGGTGGCTGAATCCCTAGGACTTCTCAGCACCTGGTCGGGCCCAGTTGCTTGGCTGGGCTCCTGCTGCCCTGAGGCACAAAAGGGAGTAGACAACTAAAAGAAACTGGATAACCTGTTCTTCCCCAAAACTTTCAGTCCCCAATCAAGTCTTCAGAGTACCCTTGACTGATGCTCAGAACTTCAGCTTCTGGAGGTCACATGATCCAGGAGTGCGCCCAGAGGATACCATGCCCTGGATCCGGGGCCCTCACCACTGCCTCATTAAAAGCCCGATGACCAGGTTAGGCTGCAAGGGGTGAGGTGGGGAGATCAAGGGAAGTACTCCCTCCCCTCGCTTAAATCCTCACAGACTGTCTCATCTGTACTCAGAGTTAGTGAATAGAAGAGGTGGTTTGGGTCTTGGCAGGGAAAGCTGGCCCCAGTATTTGGGCAGTGGTGGCGTTCAAAGGAGTTAAAGATTTGTCTGTGTCTTTGTGCTTCGCCTTGTGGACAGGACTTCTGGACAGGCATGAGACAAGTGTCTACAGCATTCCTGTGGGGTCCGGGCAGTGTCTGGTCCCTTCCTTGCTGCCTGCCCTCCCTCCAGCCACCATCCATGGGCAGTAGCCCTACTTCCTCAACACCATCCCTGCCCGTTCAGTGCTGAGGCAATCCTGGGAGCTGTGTGTAAGGACCCCACCACACGCACATGCACAAAGCACACACACGCACACACACATCCCGGCCTGGCCTGGCTGAATCTGAGGCCTTCTCTCTTTCAGGTTTATGGAGCACTCTATCCTCAACGACAGACTCTTCAGTCTGTACTGAGCAGGATGTGTTTGCAGAAGGACATGATGGACTGTGGCAGGAGGACAAAGAAGGAGACAGAGGAAGAAAGTGTCCTGGTTCTGATGGCTGACCAATGGGGGGAAGGGACTGAGAAAGCAGAATAAAATTAGATCGGACTAGAAGTCACTTGTGTGCACTGACAGTGATGGGGAGAGAAACTGTCCCAATACCCAGACTCCTGTGAGGTCAGGTATGGGAGAGACTGCGAAAGCAGCCAGAACTTGGTGTTTGCTTTGGTGGCAGAAAGACCACCACAGGGGGTCCTAACCTCAACCGTGGAAGAAGTCAGAGCAACAAATCTGGGAAGACACATTGACCGCACGATGCTGAAGGGCCTAGAGCAGTTATGCTCTCGGGAGACACTTGGGCTTCCCCAGGCAGGGAGAAAACCAAAGGAAGCCTTCTGGCCACGGGTGAGGGGGTCCACCAAGCCCTCAGGCAGGTGGCTGCCCCGACACCAGGCTCTGCCAACTCTGACCCAACCCAGGGCCCAGAACAGCTGCAGAGAACAGGGAATTTTACAAAGAGTTTGATTTTATTGATATTTAAATATATTAAATATTTCACTGAAATACATGGTCCATTACCCTCCCCATTCCCTCAGTGGTTATAGTATAAAACCAAGTCCCTGGGCCTCCCACCCACTGACTTCCCCACCAGCTGGTGAGGGAGGGGACAATGGAGCCCGGGTGAGGAGCATGGCTGGCACTGTGGTATGGGGAGCCGGGTGTGGACAGGCCCTTCCCACCTAGCAAAAGGCAGAGACAAGTCACCTGGATGAGGTCCTCCCACCCTGGTCTCCTTATACCCTCACCCCACCCCGTGGCTCCAAGCAGTCCCTTCCTATGCAGGGATATGGCTGGGGGGAGGGAAGGTGACTTTCTGTTTGGACCAGCTAGCCTTTTTCCCTCCTCCTGCCTTGTCTAGTGCAGTGCCTGAAGGCTTGTTTGGTTGGTGTGTGGAGACTTCCAACCAGAAACCAGGCCTCTACAGGAGCTACAGTCAGAAAGGGCATGAGAAAGGACCAGAGTGCCACCTTCTCCCAACCCAGCAGCTCTGGGACCCTCTTTCCTCTGTCTCTAATCACCTGCAAGACAAAGCAACCTTCAAGCAAAATTCAGGCTAATGACTCTGGCTTAAATAGGTACAGACAGAGAGAGAAACCAAGGCACTGGCTAATTCAGGCCAGAGGCAAGGAGGCTGCCAGGAAAAGGATAAAAGGAAGGCAAAGACAGGAAGGGAATCTCGAGTCCAGCCTCCTAACCCTCCTGCCAGCCCTCTCGGGCTTCACGGGGATTGGGGAACCAGGAACATGCTAGACGCAGGCTAAAGACTGGGGAAGGCCAACTTTCAGGTTCCCCTTCCCCATCCCGTAGTACCAGTACCTGGGTCCTCAGAGGGATCCCATGCTACCCCCGACCCAAAGCATACCACGTCCCAGGACAGAAGCTGGGGAACCAGGAAATTCCTGAGCCTTTGCCCACCAGATCCCCCACAGTTCAGCCTTGGTCCCCACCCCGGGCAGGGACACAGTCATGCTGCACACATGGCCCCCAAATGGCACTTAGGGATTTGGCACAAAAAGGACTCCTCTCCCCAGAAACCTCTCCTCTTGCTACAACACCGAATCCCACTGCTATGCAATCAAGGCATCTCTCTCCATCCCTTGAAACCAGAAACCCGGCCTTTTCCCAGAAGACAGAGGCCCACAGGAGAGAGGCAGCCTGGGGTGGAGAGCTCAAGACCAGGAGCACGAGGACACACAGCCCCAGAAAACGGACACACATGTAAAGATAAACACGTACACACACTGCACAGCCACACAGGCCCTCCCCAGTACCAAAGGCTTGGGAGGACAGGTTTGGGGTCAGGGTCCTCCTCCTCCATGCCCTGGCCCTTTGCTAATTTGGCAATAGAAGGGATAGGGATGCTCCATGACCCTTGCCAGCAGACCGCAAGAGAGCACTGGGGCAGAGTGCCCGGATCCTGACCGTCCTGGCCGTCAGGCCAGTCTTACCCCACCCCTCTCCCTGGCCAGCCTGCTCTCTTTGGCACCTGCAGGTGAACTTCCAGCTCCTGGTCTGACATCTGCACACAAATGCCTGCTGTCTGGCTGGGCATTTTCACAGTACCAGTGAAGCCAGATGCCCCTTTCCCCGGCACTTTGCAGGAACTGGGGCTAAATCTGAGCTGTTAGAAGTCCCTTCGTTCCCCTTTGGGGACAGATCCTGGGACTAGGATTTGGCAAATGGAAACATTCCCCTGAAACATGGGCAGAGCTGGGTCCCAGGTGCATCTCTCTCCTCTGCCCTGTGCCTAGGAGGGAGACTTGGCTGGAGGGGCCCCCCAGGACCATGCTGGAGATTCAGGCATAGCAAAGGCAAGCATGGAATAGGCACTCTGCACACCTACCCCCGTCTTTGCACAAAATATTCCCAGGGCAGAGGGAAAGTGAGGGCCCAGCCCTGACCTGTCGCCCGGACAGGAAAAGGGCAAGCACAGCAAGCTGCCATTCTCATCTTTCAGGCAGGAGGGCTCCCACTGCCTCTGCTGCTACCCTCTCCCCTTCTCCCAAAAACTGGAAGAAAGGAAAGGGAATAGCCCTGTTCCAATTTAAAAAGAAACTCACTTGCAAAACCCTCTTGTTAACCCCTCGTTGTCCAGCCTGAGGGCAGACGAGCATGGTCCAAGCACAGCCAGCTGGGGTGTTCCCTTTTGTGGTCAGCAGGGTCTTGAGGCTAGGTGCCCCTGCCACAGCTCCCCGCAGCGAGCACAGAGTCCATTCGAATGTCCACCTTGGTCCCTTCAGCTAAATTTGTAGCTGGGCCCTGTTAACTGCTGGGGCCCCCATTGAGGAAGTAGGTGGTCATCTCCCCCTTGCCCTTCACCTTGACCACCCCTCGACATTCCAGCTGGTAGCCCTTGGCAGCTAGAACCTGGTACAGGTCCGTGGTCACCTGGGGGTGGGAAGGGAGACTACTTAGCCTGGGATCCTTCCTGTTCTTATATGCAGGGGCCCAGGGTCCTCTCATCATGCTGGCTGCCCTCCCCCAATCCCCACCCCACCAACCACGGCACACTGCCACCCTACTCCTGTCCTAACGACTGCAGAAAGGGACCCAGAGAAGCCCTCTGGACCCAGACCCATCCCAGCCTCTGCCCACAGTCCCCTCACCTGGATCCGGTCAGGAACCCCCGTGCTGTCCATACGGCTGGAAACGTTCACCGTGTTCCCCCAGATGTCATACTGTGGCTTCCGGGCCCCAATGACACCTGCCACCACTGGGCCCATGTTCAGTCCTGGGGTGGCAAGAGCAGTGAGACACTGAGACGGGGGGCTGTCCCAGAGTCAGCCCAGGGAGTCACCACACTCCTGGCCCCTTCAGAAGAACCCAGAGAAGAGAGTGGCAAAGGGACAAGTATGCTAGTTGTAAAGAATGGTCCTGCCCTGGCTGGTGTAGCTCAGTGGATTGAGCGCAGGCTGTGAACCAAAGGGATGAGGTTCGATTCCCCATCAGGGCACATGCCTGGGTTGCGGGCCGGGTCCCCAGTGGGGACCATGTGAGAGGCAACCACACACTGATGTTTCTCTCCCTCTCCTTCCCTTCCCCTCTCTCTAAAAATAAAAAAGAAGAAATAAAATATTTTTTAAAAAAAGAATGGTCCTGTCACTTGAGGAGCTCCTGAGTTAAGACAGCTCTGCTGCTACAGTAGTGAACCTACTGAGTGCGTGCTCTGTGCCAACCACTCTGATAACTATTTCCATGAGTACTTCATCCTTTCAACAGCCCTAAAAGATAGGTATCATTATCCCCATTTGCAGATAAGGCAAGTGAAGCTATGAGACGTTTGAAGACTTATTCAATAAGCCAGTAAGTGGAACATCCAGAATTCAAACCAGACAGTCTGACTCCACGAGCTGTGCCATTAACCACTCCCACCCTCAGTTCCCCTGAGAGGAAGGGCCTCTCGTCAGACCGGCAGACAGGTCCCGCAGTTGACAGAAACCTGTGACTCCCAGGTGCACCACTGCCCAGCTGCTCAGCCCCTGAGAGCTGGTGTATCTGTAAAAGGGGATGCTGTGAGGACTAAAGTGTGCTCGCAGATGTCTAGAAAAGTGCCCTCAAGGGATGACCTCTGTCCTTCATATCAGACATACAGCAAGAGAAAGGAAACCCACAGGGTCCTGATGAGGAATGTGCGATGCTACCCTCCTGCTCCCTTGGGAAACCCACTAGGCCACAAGGCCCCTCACCAATCTTCATCTGGAAGTTGTTGAAGGAGTGCTCGTTGATGTACTTCATCTGCTCCATGAGCCGCATGGCATAGTCAGCGAGGGCAGTGATGTGGGAGCGGCCCACCTGATCATAGGTGCTGGCGTTCAGCCCGGAGGCAGCCATGTAGGTGCTGCCAATAGTCTTGATCTTCTCCAGCTGCCGGAATCGCTCCTCACTGATGATCTGGACAGCACAGGGGGACCCGGCTGTCAAGGCAAAGAGGCCAAACGCAGCCCTGCCCCAGGGCTCAGTCCTTGCTCTGCCCCGGCCCACCCACTCCCCACTTTCTTCTCTCAACAGCCAACTCCTTTCAGTGAGAGAGCCTCCCTCCAGCTGCTGCTCTTGGTGCAGGCCTGAGGAGCCAGGAAAACAGGCCTCCTTCACCAGGCCACCATGGGAAGCCAGGCCAGGGCTTGAGCAAACAGCGTCGGGTCAACTCAACAGCTCACTCCCAGAATCCAGAGCCACAAAAGGGATACCGAGCATCAGTGAGTCCACCCCTCACCTTTCAGGAAACTGAGGCCAGTGGGAGGAAGTGCCTCCCCTCCAGAACAGTGGAAGGCTCACTCCCGGCCTGGGTGTTCAGGACACTTCCTTACATTTTGCTTCTGTTTCCTCTACTCAAGGGGACCATCTTGCTTACTTAGCCTCAGGGGGCTCTGTCCACAAACGATCACCTTCTCCTTCAGTGACCTTCACCTGGCACCTACCCTGTCCCCTTCGGATCCTCTTGTTCTTTTCTGCTCCCCAACAGTGATGACCCTGCCCACAGGGAGGCTCCTGGCTGCCTCCCTCCCTCCCCCACTGACCCCCTCCTATCCTGGCCTTCTCAGCCGAAGTTCTCCCCCCTCTGCCAGCACCAGCCAACTGGACAAGCACCTCGTCGAAGTCAGCGATGATCTCGTTGAGCAGCCGCAGGCACTCGACGCCCTCATTGTTTGCCTCCAGCTCCACGTAGAACTCAGAGAAGTTGGCGATGGAGGCGAACATGACGGCCACGCACTCACACGACTGGTAGTAGAGCTCATCGTTCCGCCGCTCCCGGGCCAGAAAGTGGGCGGCCACGTCCTTGGGCAGGATGTTGTGTAGCAGCCGCCGGTTATACGCCTGGAGCTCTTCCATCTCCTCCTTCTCCCCTGTTGCCTGTGGACACCACACCCATCACCCACTGCCCAACACTCACAAGGGGTGGGTGCAGCAGCCAACGCCTGGAGAAGGGCATCAGAGGGAACCATGTGGAAGAAGAAAGGCATGGACAGACGAGGCCTCAAGGACAGGCAAAGCAGTGAAGGGGGCTGGGACAGGGACAGAGAGAAGGCACAGAGCCAGGGTGGGCTTGGGGCAGCCAGAGCCTTGGCCAGCTAACAAGATGCACTTCCAGCTAGCCCAGACTCTGCTTCCAAAATCCTGCCTCCCTCCCCTGCCCACCCACTCACCTGGAGTTTCCAAAGGAAGTCGAGGCGGGCGGTCGATTCCACCTGCTGAGCATGCAGATACAGTGCCAGCGCAAACACCAGCAGAATCACAGGGGTCATGTATTTGAGTGCCACCCTCCCTGAAGCTGGGCTGCAGGTAAGCAAAGGCATGCTCAGCGTCTGAAGGAGGCGCTGGCAGCCCTGCCCTCCTCCACCTCAGAGCCCTCACTCACCAGTCCAGCCCATCGAAGGTTTCATTGGAAGAAGCCCTGACGGGAAGACACGAGAGACAAAGTCATCAGTTCCAATACTGACAGAGGGCGTGGAAGGGGAGACAGAAACTGCGCTTGCTGAGCACATACTATACAGAGACACTGGGCCAGGGCTTTGCTCATATTCACTCACTAAGAGCAGAGGTTCCACTCCTGGCTCCTCTACTTACCAGCTGTGTGACTTGGAACAAGTTGCTTAACTGTCTAAGCCTGTTTCCTCATCGATACAGGAAGAATCAGATCTCAGTAACATACACACAAGGCTTAGCACAGCGCCTGACATGCAGTCAGCCTTCAGCAGTAGGAGCTACCATCACCTCCTCCACTACCCTGGGATACAGGTGGCACTGTCATTTTACAGAGGAGGAAGTTCAGGCTCAGAAAAGACAATTCACCTGTCCAAGGTCACACAGCTAGTGAATGGCAGAGCAGGGGCTCAAACCCGGTGGACTCCAGAGGCTTTTTCAACTACGCCAAGCTATGACCACATACAACAAGGGGTGGGGTTTTATAGAGGAGAGGCCCGTGTGGCGTCCCAGGCAAAGCCCTCAAGGAGTCAGGAGTTTTGGCTCCTAACCAGGGCTCTGCCACCCAGCAGCTGTGTGACCTACAAGAGTGGATATGAAAGCATCATGCAAATTCAAAAGGGAATTTTTTTTTAATGTCTAGACTAAAGACACAGGGACTTCCCAGGACTGGTGCTTCCTTGGGGTGATAATTTGGGGTCTTACGTGGGGAGCTCCTCTACTACCTCCATTCCCCCCACAGGTGAGGGGTGAGTGGTGACATTCCAAGGTCACGAGGGGCCTGGGCTCAGAGAGGCTTCTGGGAGATGAAAGGGCCCAAGGGTGAACTCACAAGCCATGGACGCCAAGCAGCAGATCATAGTTGTCGAAGATGGTGGCTGGGGGGCCCAGCAAAAGCAGCACCAAATAGATGAGCCCAAGGACAAAGATCATGGCCAACTTCCCAATGCTACTGATGTGCAAGAAGACAGAGCTGGCCAACAGACTCAGCAACATGTTCCCGACGAAGTACTGGGGGTGACAGCAGAGGCAGTGTTGGGTGAAGGCAAAAGCTGACATGCCCCTCTGCAGAGAGCCCTGCACTCCCCTGCCTGATTCAGGCTCCCCTGCACAACCCAAACCCTCCACAGTCGGCTGCTATAGCACACAAGGGTCCCGGCTGCTCTGGCTGCTCTGAGAGTTGGCGACTCTGGTGAGGCCCTGGATCCCCAGTGCCCATCGCTGGGCCTGGCACAGAGGGGTCAATAACTGGTGCTGATCGAGAACCCCACCCCCCCGCCCTGCCTGAATACTGCTTGGACACCTCGGGGAAGCTGCAGGTGGGCGCAGTGCCCTCACACAGGGGAGCATCGAGGCCCAGAGAGTAATTGAGCTGCTGCAGGTGGCAGGCGGTGATGTCGGCAGGTGTTAAATTCAGCATCCGGGCTGCGCAGGTCCGAATGGGGGTGTGATTACAGGTGAACTGCAGAAGTGGGGAGAGGTGTATCAGAGCAACCAAGGAAGGGAGGGGTTACAAAGGCCATGCCCAGGCACCTTACACCCCAGGAACCCAAGTTCTCACGGAGGGATGACAAGGGGTGGGGGGATCGAGGAAGAGGGAAGACTGCAGTTGACCTCACCCCCTTTTCAGGGAGAACAGGCTCCCTGAGGGCAGGAAATGTGCCTTACTCAGCTCTGTGCCCCGGCACCCAGAGCAGTGCTCGACACACGGGAGGGATGGACCTTTACCATGTTGGCAATGGCAGAGGTGAACACAAGCAGGACCGAAAAGATGCCAACCGCCGTGCTGTGGGCCCTGGAGCGGACAATGCTGCGTGACAGACGTTGCAGGGCCTTAGGGAAGAGCTGGACATGGGCGAGAGATGAGCTGGAGACCCCATCAGCCGGGGGCTAAGGCCACCCAGGGGTGGGGCTCCATGGAAGAGACATGACCTTCTCCTCCCCCGCCCCACATGCCCACGCCTGGCCCAGCCTGCCCTCCTGCAGGGGCCCTGGAAGGCCCCTACTCACAGAGCCACAGGAGTACAGGGCGCAAGTCAGCACAGTGATCAGCAGCAGCAGGAAGATCGCGGCATAGATCCCAAGCATCAGCGTTGAGCTGGGGCAGAAGAGGGCCCGAGAAAGTGTTACTCTGGAAAACCTGGGTGTCCTCGTCCCACTCCCCACTCCCCAGAAGGGCAGGGCTCAGGCTCCAGTGACGGCGGGCTCATGTGGGTGTTTAGAAAGGTCCTTGGATGTGCTGGAGGGAAGAGAGGCTGAGCAAGGAGGGGCAGGGCTCTCACTGTGGGAAGACGAGGAGCTGGATGAAGCAGATGAAGCAGAAGACCAACAGGGCACAGGCCACGTAAGCTCCGAAACGGGGATCCACCTTCCGTGAGTACTGAGGGAGAGGAGGCTGAGCTGCACTGGGCTCGGCCCTGGGAAGGCAATGAGCTGCCGGGGCCTCAGGGGGAGAAGCAATTGGCCTGACGGACAGGAATCCCCACCGCTCCCTGTGGTCACCGCCCCGTCGCCCAAAACCCTCTCCTGTTCCCTCGCCTGTAATCAGACTTCCCTACCTGGACCCACCCCCGACCCCAGCCCAGCTCCTGCCCTGGCATCCTCCAAACCTTCTTTTCAAGATCCTCCCTCTGGAAGGTGAGCAGGAACCGGCGCACGTGGTCCTTGCGCAGCTGATCGATGCTGCGGGCATCGATGGCACGGCCCAGGAACTCGTCTACCTCATCCTCGGGGTTCAGGGCGTCCTGCGCGCCCCGGCTGAGGGCAGAGGACAGGGCTTCACCAGGCGCACGAGCGCAGCCCAGTGAGAGGCAATGAGAAGGGAAGGACGAGACCTGCTCCCACATGACCCATCTCAGGTCCAGGAGAAGCGGGGAACTCTGCTCCCCACAACCCCATCCCAGTTGCAAATGCCTGCCCCCATCCTCCTTTCCCCCCTCAGGAACCCGACTTACTTGTCTTTGCTGGAATCATCAATGCCCTAGAGAAAGGGACAGAGTGTGTGCGAGTGAGGTGAAAACGGTCTGCCCTGCTCCCCTGCCCCACCCTGTGCTCGGGGCGAAATCAGCCCTCCCTCGCCCAGTACCAGAAGGCATTCACAGAGATGGCAGCCACAACAAGGAAGGCAGAAGGGGGAAGGGGGACACAGAGCATTAAGGGAGACAAGAACGTGAGACGCAGGTCCCGCCCGGCGCAGCGGGCTCTCACCATCTGGCGGAAAGCTTTGGAGTCCTTGGTCCGGGAGAAGGCGCGATCGGGCACCCAGCGGGGCACCAGCCCTTCCATGGAGTTGGCCCGTGTCCGCTGCAGCTTGGCCAGCATGGCCTTCTCCTCTTTCTGCGTGGACGGCACGGGTACAGGCTCAGAAAAGGGGCCCAGAGAAGGCCTCTTCCTGCAGCCCTCTCTTGTCCTTCTCCCAGCCTGTCCCTCCCCTGACCCGCCCTGGCCTGACCCGTTTCTGGCTGGTGCCCAGGATGAGGAAGGTCTCAATGTGCTGCTCCTTGAGGTACGCGTTGCGCTCACCGCCATGGCCCGGCTCCACCTCGTAGTCCCCATTCAGGTACTGCAGCGTGGCCCGAGTGATGTGGATGCGGCTGCAGGGCACGGCAGGGGGCAGGGTGAGACCTGGGCTCTCCCTCCGGGCTCCCACCCTCACCGCCCAGACCCCTCGCTCACCCGGCTCGGCCCCCCGCCTCCATGTGGTTGGCCAGAGTCACGTCATTGGACCACACATCAAACTGCCATTTCCGCAGGCCAAGGACACCGCAGTGCACGCGCCCGCTGTGGATGCCCACGCGCATGTTCACGTTCACACCCGTCACCTCGCGCACCAGCCTGGGAGGAGGCAGCTCCAGCTCAGCCCCTGGCATGGTCTTCCCCATTTCTAACCCAGAGCCCGGGCCCTCCGCTCCCCCTGGAGCCAGGTGGGCAAGAACAGACCCACAGGCGGGAACAGGAGCATAGCCTTGGCTGGGTGTGGGCAAAAGGCTGCATGGTGCTCGAGGACAAATGTTCACGGACCGCGTCCACCGGCAGGGCCCCACGGTGTCCGTGGGACTGAGCCAGGAGCAGAGGCGTCGCTCTTCTCCCCACGGGCCTGTTCAGTGGGCCTTGTCTCCAGCCCTTGACCCCAGCTGCCCTCACCCCATCCCCATTGGCTGCAGTCTCAGGTACGCAGGGGCTTTACAGGGGCTAAGGAAAGATCCATCCTCTCCCCAGTGACACGTCTCAAAGACACAGAAACTGCCCAAGACTAAGGAAAGACACTGAGGACTATGGAAGAGCCGGAGCAGTGTGGGGCACCCTCAGTTCTAGGAAGCCTAAGAGGGGAGGCACTGCTTACGAGATGGCCTCGATCATGTCCACCCCCATCTCCACACAGCAGTGGGCATGGTCTGCCCGGGCCTCCGGCAGCCCTGACACACAGTAGTAACAGTCCCCTAAGATCTTGATCCGAAGGCAGTGGTTTTCCTGAGGGAGAGGGAGTCAGGGGAGTCACCTCACTCTCTTGCCCACCCTGCCTGGCCCACCACCTTCACTGCTGACGCCATCTACCCCCAACCACCCAGGCTGCCACAGTGAGGCTGTGCCCCCAAGCCCCAGCACCCTTACCGCGGCCAGCTTGTCAAACCGGGCAAAGAGCTCATTCAGGGTCATGACCAGCTCCTGTGCGGTGCACTGGGATGCCAGGCTAGTGAAACCCTCAATGTCTGCAAACAGGATGCTGTGGACGATAGCAGGAGATGTAAGGTGTCACATGGCCCCGGAAGACACCCAGACCCTGAGCTTTCCATGGCACCCTCCCGCCCCAACCTACCTGACGTTGTCATGCTTCTGGATGTAGATCTTGTGGAACATCATGTCTTCTTTCTTCGTGTTGATGTCTTCTTTCATCTCCATGGCAACGTGCTGGGGCAACACGGACAGCAGCAGCCTCTCCTAGACCAGTGGTTTCAACAGGGCATCGCTGTTCTCTTGGCCTCACGTTTCAGTCCCTCCTGGCGCCTCCACATCCCCAGAGCCCTCCCAGACCTTCCTGGAGATCAGCCTCCCTTCTGGACCATGGCCTGACCCTCCTCCACTACAGCGCTCAGCAGATGGACATCCCAGTTGTCTCTGACCGACTCCTACTCAACCGCCCCTCAGAGGTGCTCCCACCTCAGACAGGACAGAAACCCCACTGTCATAGGGCCTCCAAGACACTCAATCAGGGAACCATTCTCCCTTATTCTACATAGCTGTAGGAGGCGGCAGATCCAACCTGCACGTTACTTGGGGAAAGGTGGGGGAAGGCCACCTCAGGGACAGCAGCCCACCTGCTGCCGATTCTCATGCTGCAGGTGCAGCCGGGCTTGGATGTAGCCACGAGTCTCCTGAAAGGCCTGGCGCTGAGACACCTCTGCCGGATAGTGCGTGCAGATGCCGATGACGTTGGTGCAGAGAAACAGCAGCACGTTGGCACCGAGCTGCAGGAGGTGGCAGAGGCGGATGGTAAACCACCCTGCCCAGGCGTGGAACGACTAGATTTCTGCAGATGGACTCCTTTGCAGAGGAAGCCAGGATCCTGCGCCATCGGTCCCCAACTGTCCCTACCCCTGCAGTGCACCTCCCCTACCCCCCACAACACTCCAGCTCCCTTCCTGGGTCACTCCATGGCTAGAAATGAGATCTTCTCACAGCTCCTGGGAGCAGAAGCACCAACCAGGGCCAGGTGCGTCACAGGCCTGTGCCTAGTCCACTAAGGCTTCCTGCCCCACAAACACCCGGAACAAAAGACCAACGCTGCTGCTTCTGCGTGCGGCTCTCCTTGCAGGTCAGTGCCCCGGAGACCTGGGCTCTCCGTCCTCCAGCGAGTGCCCGGGACAAACCATCTTACCTCTGGGCCTCTGTCTGCTCACAGAGAACCTGGAGAGGAGGCACAGGAAGATCTCCAAGGCCTCCCTACCCCGATATAATAATTATTATTATTATTACTGGAGCTAATTTGTTTGCTGCCTACAAGGTACCTAGATTCCATATACACATCTCCTATAAATTAACAAATGTATTTCTTGCGACTCTTATTAAATAAGTGACACTGTATCTCATTTTAACAGTGAGGGACTCAGGCCCAGAGAAGGTAAGTAACTTGCCCAAGATCACACAGCTAGCAGTGATTGGTGTGGGACTTGAGTCCAGGACAGTCAGACTCCTAACTGTCAGTCCTGACCCTACTGTACAGTACATTCCAGGTGTCCAAGGTTCCTACTCACTCCACTTATCCAAGCTCTTGAGGCCCTGCCCTGGAGCCCAGGCTGGGGAGTCATCGATTCTACAGACTCGAAGAACCCTTCCTAACTGGGCTAGGGTGCCACCACTCCCAGGCACCCCCAACACTTGGCCCAGGCAGGCCCCACCACCTGGGACCCTGATCCCAGGATATATTCAGCCCTCAATCAGCACCAGCAGCACTAACTGGAGAGCAAGTTTAAAGGGAACCAGCCTCAGGGCTTCTGGAAACCCAGGGGTTAACCTGGCATTTGTGGCTCCACCCGAGTTGGCTGGGGCAGGGCTCTGATTTGGGGAGAAGGGAGGGAAAGAGCACCAACTGGAAGCCAGTTCTGGGCTCTGCCCACAACCATAACTAGTCCTGCAAACTGGGCAGGTCAGTCCACCCCTGGGACCTCAGCTCCCCTTTTCCTGGGTAAGACGGAGGGGTCTGGCTAGCCCCTGGGCCATATCCAGCTCTGACCCTCCAGCGCTGGCTCCCAGTCTCCCTTCCACGTCCAGCTTACGAGGCCCCCCTCCCAGCAGCAGGGGTGAAGAGGGGGGTACACTATCTCCCTCAGGGGTTTCTAAGAATAGCCCCCAGTGGGGGAGAAGGAAAGGGGGGGCAAACCAAGCAACTTCCCTTCCTGGCCCCAGGAGCCCAAGAGGAAAATGTGAGTCATGGTAGAGGGAAGGGGAAGGGGGACAAGAGACTGAAATAGATCTGTACACAGACCCCTATCGGACTGTGAGAAAAAAATGGACGCCAGGGCACTGCGGGAGCCTCCAGGCTGGGCAGAATTAACTGAGTGAAACTCTCAGTGTGTCTGAATGAGTGGAGACTGAAGGCTCCTTCCTGTGAGTGTGAGTGAGGCTGGATCTGGGAAGGGGCTGCCCACGAAGCCTAGAGAGGAGGCCACATCCCCACCCCACCCAGAACCCATGGGCCAACCGGGCCCAGGGGCAGGGGCGGTGCGCTCAGAGAGGAGGCAGGGGCACCCTGGCCCTGGAGACTAGCACAGGGGCAGGCCCAACTTTCTCCACTCATCCCAAGAATGAGCCTGCTGGGACCCACTGGGTGAGGCTGCAGCCAGGCGTCCCTGGGGAGGCAGGAGGCTGGCAGAGTCCTGGCCTCCATGGGACTGTACCTCCCAGTCAGGCGCTGGGCCTGGCTCTAGGCACCATGCCAGCTGAGGGCAGGGAAGAGACACCCACCCACCCCTGGCCAGCTGCAGAGGATCCGGGTACAGGGGAGGCACCACCTCCAAGCTCCTCCTTCCCCAGAAGGGCAGTCCAAGTTCAAAGCCCAGTCTGACAGCCACTCTGGAGTGGAGTGGGGGGCCAGATGGGGCGGAAGAACCTGGCCCTTTAAAAGGTCTGACAGCGCCCTGCAGGCACATGCTTCACAAACAAAAGGGCTATAAAGTTACTTCTAAAAAAGTACATTCTGTTCCGGGAGCACAGGCTGGGCAGCGAAGGGCATCAGGCCAGAGCACCCAGCTTCTCATTCTGGGAGCCCCAGGTAACTACTTCTTTGTGGGTGGGGCTAGGGTGAACTACAGGCCACAAGCCCTGAGAAAGGCAGAGGCTGGCTCCCCGAAACCTCGAGCAAGACAGGGGATGACATCCTCTAAACCAGGGCTCGGATGGCAGGATCCTGAAGTGTGCTGGTTGGAGTCCGTGCCTACAGCAGCCCCTGAAGGGTCGCCTGAAGGGGGCAGCGTGAGATGGCAGACTCCACAAGCTGATGTCTCTCAGAAAGGAACTTCCCACGTGCCCTTCACTGGGCATCAACCCCTCCACATTCCGCACACCTCCCTGCCCAGGTGAGACGGCTGCCCTGCCCTGTGGGTTAGATTTGCGAGGGGAGAGGGCGGGGCCCTAACAGCAACATCTTGAGGTAGATACTATTTTTATCCCAGTTTTATAGACTGGGAAACTAAGGCTGGGAGAGGTGAGGCCAGTCGTCTAGGGTCTTACAGGGGAGAACAGCTCACCGGACAGCCAGGTGCTCCTGCAGCCAAGCCTTTGTTTCTCACTCAACGCCACACTGCCGAGCCCCTCCTCACACACCGCTCAGACCCCAGAGGCAGCAGCCAGCACGGGCGGAGGAACTTCAGGCAGGGCTGCCAGACCTCTGGTGCCCAGTGGGTGAGGGTGGGATGAGATCAGACCCTAATAGCACCCCTCTTCTGCAGTCCAACCCCACCTGAAGCACCCCCAGCCCAGGAGAGAACGGACCCCACCTTCGCCTTCCCTGCCCTCTCCGAGGTAACTGTAGTCCAGGAGGGAGGCCACTTCTCCCTTGCTAACTCCATCTAAAACCTGCTCCGTCCTTCCATATCACCACCTAGAGCTACTTTTCAGGCACCAGGGCCTGAGTCTCAGGTTATTGACTTGGAGCCAGACTTGTCGAGGCCTGGATGGTAGCCGACACTGCCCTCTGGGCCCAAACACCACAGTGCCACCTCTAGCCCTACATTATGTTACTATAGGCAACACTAACACTATGTCAAGGGCCTCAGGCCAAAGAGCTGGAGACTGTGGCTCACAGTTAGGATACAGGCTTGGGTCCTGAAGCCCTCCCTCCCTTCAACAGTGTCCTCTGGCCCAGACCCCAAGTGGAGGCCAGCCCCCGAAACTTGGCCTCCCGTCACTTGCCTCTCCTCCCAGGCATAACACTTAGTATCCCCGAACGGCCCACCCACCATCAACTACCAGACCCACCTCATTCCCTGCCTGATGCCCCCACACCACCCTCCCGAGCACCCACCTGCTTCCAGAGGAAGGCATCACCATGGTTGAGCT
Organism: Carollia perspicillata; assembly: GCA_004027735.1. Lineage (NCBI taxonomy): Eukaryota > Metazoa > Chordata > Mammalia > Chiroptera > Phyllostomidae > Carollia > Carollia perspicillata. The sequence goes on from PVKM010021127.1 coordinate 17,990, forward strand.
GCCAAGCCAAGATCAAATGCAGGGTGGAGAGGCCCAGGCCACTGAAGACAGCTGCCCGCATGCGGATGGGGAGGAGCGTGTAGGTGATGTAGACAAAGAACATGGGGCACCAGAGGCCTGTGGACGGACTGTGGGGGTTGGCTGCCAGGGCGCCCCCGACCTGAACAGCTGCCAGGATGCCCAGCACCACGTAGCTCACCACCCACATCGAGTCCTGGCGGAAGCTGTGCCGGTTACACACCACCATGAGCACCACGAAGAGGATGGCGGCGCAGGCCAGCAGGGCCACGTAGGCAGACTGGGGGCGGGCAGGTGCAGCGTGGAAGGCCAGCAGCACGGCCGTGAGCAGCACCAGCACCGCCATCAGCAGCGTGAGGCTGCTCTGGTTCATCTGGAAGAAGTACCGCTGGTACAGGCGCTCCAGCTTGGCGGAGCGGAACTGCTTGGACTGGAACACCTGCACCAGACGGCGCCAGCAGGACCGCCTGCTTCTGGGTGCTGCATCGGGGGACACCTCCGCTACCCCGCCTGCTGCTGCCGTCTCAGTGTCCTCAAAGCCCAGGGCCACGGCCCGCAGCCCCAGCTCAGTGCCCTTGCCCAGGCCGCCCCTCCGGATGAAGGCTTCATCTTGCCAGGGGCACCGAGGTGGGGCGGCAGGAGTGGGGCTGGGCGGCTGTGCGTCCTGGAGGCAGCTCATGTAGCGGGGCGTGCAGAAGCCGCTGGTCTGGGTCCTGGGACGAGGGCGCTTCTGCCCATTGCGTTCACCCCAGGCTGTTTTGCGTTCATCCACTTTGGGGACCAGAAGGCCACTGAACCATGACATGCTGCAGGCAGGAAAGGAATGAGATGGTATTAATACCACCACCACGGCTTGCCACCACCAGCAGCTATTATTAACTGAGCACTTCCCATTGCCAAGTTTAGCACTTCAGACACATCACCCTCATAAAATGACTCTGCGGAAGACAGCGGTATCCCCACTGAACAATTAAGGAAATTGAGACAGGGAGGTGAGGTAACCTGCCCACCTTCAAGCAGCCACGTGGGTGTGAGAACCCAGGTTCTCACGCAGGTCCATCTGATCCCTAAGCAGCATACTTAAACACTCACCTCTCCCCTAAAAAGCACTGGTGATTTCTTGGTGCTGACAAACCCAAGTGCCTGCACCAATGAGCAAAGCCACTGGTTCGGGGGAGTGCACACCCTGGCACAGAGGCAAACACCAGCCCCAATGAGGAGATTCTTGCCCCTGGCATCCCAGTGAGGCCTGATCTGACTTTTCAACAGAGGCTGGCTGAAAGTAAATACGTGATTTTAACGAGACGGCTCCTGATTTTTAAATGTTGGCAAGTCATTCACAAATTTCAACACTGCAAGCCAAATAAATCGAGTCTATGGAATGGATTCGGCCTGTGAGCTGCCAGTCGGTGACCTCTGTACAAAAGGGAATCTTTCCACATCCTTCTCCATCACGCTCACACACACACTCACACAACGCACACTCCCCTACGCTCACTTCAACTTCTCCCCCAGGTCACAGCCTACACGGAACTTCCTCAGGAAAGATGTCCCAGCTAAGTTTGGTCCCCTGTTTACCCTCTGCACATTTCCTCCGCGGCACTTATCACAATCATAATTCAATCATCCTTTGTTTAGTGTGTCTCTGCCCTTCTGACTATACACAGATCGTATCTACTTGGCTCAGCGCTTTCTCCTCAGCACCAGGTACTAAACGTGGCTCCTAGTGGGGAGCCAGTCAATGTATGTTGGGAAGGTGGCAAGCTCAAGGGCTTTGGAACAGAGCGCGGCACACGACATGGTAACAACGGCGATCCTGTGACTCTTCATCTCTCTCGCTGCCCTCCAGCCCTCCCAGCCTCTGTGCTGGCCCCCAGCACAGCCCGAGACCTTGCTGTTTGCTGTTCCCTCCGCCTGGACACGAGCTCCTCCGGGTCACAGCTCAAATGCCCCCTTATCGTGAGCTTTCCCTGCCCACTCTGAAAATAGCCACCCCTATCCTGGAGCTCCTATCTCTCTTCCTAGCTTTTTGCTTTATTTTTCTCCACAGCTCTCACCAACAACAGCCATTCTGTATATTATTGTTGTTTGTTCAATTGTCTGCCTCTCGTAACTGGAATGTCAACTTCCTGAAGGCAAGGATTTGGGCCTGTGTTGCTCGCTGCTACATCTGCAACCTTCCCGGGGGCTCAACAAATGCCCATCCAGGAGATGGATGGGCGGATGGATGGATAATGCTGCCATGCACTAGCTCTGTGCTGTCAACTCCGGAGGTCCTGTTGCATGCCTAATTCCATCGGACCCTCACCCAAACCCTGTGAGGCACCTGGGGCACAGGACAGACTGGACAGGAAAACAAAACCAAACAGAGGCCCCCTCAGTTTTACACGGTTGGCCCGAGTTCTGGAGGTCGCAAGTAACCACGTCTGCCCCAGAGATCAGGTCCCCTGGAGTGAAGCACCTTAACCAGTGCGAGGCTCCCTGACACCAACCCCTGAGCTGTGCCCAGCTCCAGAGGCAAGGATGACAGTGACGTCATACTGGATGCCTGTGTCCACCAAGGCCCCATGGCTCCCTGCCCACAGGGCACCCTGAGGGGCTCCTTGTACTTAAATCTGCAGTTAGCAGCACTGACGTTTGTACTCGTTAGGGGACAAGGGGAGACCACCCAGCGCTTGCCCTAGGTGGTCACAGGACCATACAGCCAGATGAGTGAGCAGTGTTCCATGCAGCCACACAGGGGCTCACGGAACAGAATGCAAACTGGGATCTCTCTGCACAGAGGAAACCCCCCACGCCTGGTTCACCCTCAGCCGAGTTTTCCCGGCATCCCTTCTCCTATGTCCCACAGAGCGGCTGGCCCTTCAGACTCCTTAATATGAATGACACCATCTGTAGGGGGGTGAAGATCAGGAACCCAAGACTTTGACCAGGCTGTCGTTTGCAAAAAGGTCACCAAAGGAAGCTTGGCTCTTCAAAATACTTGATTAGAAGCACGGTCTTTGGGGAGAGACCAAGTTTCAAACCTTACTGTGATTATCTGTTATCTTCAGAGCCTCGGACAAGTGACTTAACCTCCCGGTGCCCGTCACCTCACCTGTGACATGGGAAGAGCAATCGTTGTGAGGAAAGGCTAACAGAACCTGTCACATGCTACACACTCAACAGTTCTCCCACCTGCGCCACTCTGACCCCAAAACTCTGCTGGTGTCCAAGAGATGGAAAGACAGAAAACTCAGGAGCAAGACACCCGCCTCCCCAGCCAGTCAGACGCCTGGTCCTATCAGTCCTGTGTCCTGGCTGTCAGCCCCCAGAGCTGCTGGAGACAGAGCCCAGCACGCACAGGTTTCCCACCCCACCCCAGGACATTTTGCCTCGGCCTCCTCCCACTTACCAGGCCCCTGACCTGTTACTGCCCCAGCCAGCACCACTGGCCCAGACCTCTGTTCCCAAAGGACCTGCTTCTGGCCGTGTTCCCAGTTCCCTGGAAGCACATCCTAGCATCTGGCTCGTACCCACAGAGGAAAGGGCAGACGCGGTCCAGAGGACCACATGACCCTCCCAAGAACACTCGGACTCCCACACAGGGACAGCTTCAAAGCTCTGTAATTGTCCGACCACCTACAACGATCCCACCTCAGGCTCCACTCCAGGCACGGTCCATCTTGGAGAACTCACCCCATAACCTGCTGATATGGCAGGGGACAGGGGAGGGCACTGTTCAATGCCACAAAACCTCCCTGGATGGTCCTCCAACCCTCCTTGTCCAGGAACCCATACTGTGAATCACAGACCACCTCCCTCTTCCCAAGACAGGCTCCTGAGCTTGTGCCAATGGTCTCCTACTCCCCTGGCCTCCTGTACCTTCTCTGTGAACAGATCTGCTGCTCCAGGTACCACGGGCTCCCACAGCCAGAGCCACGACCATTCAGCCTCACAGACTGAGGTCCAGGCCCTCCCATACCTCAAGTCCCTTCCAAACCCTGATCACCCAGCCTTAAGACCCAAAGTCTGAAGCAGGCCCAGGCTCAGCCCCACGGATGGCTCTGTCCACTGCTTTGCCCAACCCCTCTCCAGAGCTCCTCTGCCCCTGCCCTCCTTGGCAAAAAGGAGGCTCCAGAGGGGTTAATACAACTTCAGAAAAGTTCATGGCAGAAGGCATTGCCCAGGCAGGGCCCTCCCATGCCAGCACCACCCACCATGCTGGGACATGGGCCTCAATTCCAGGCCTTTCCAGATGTACAAGAGCCTCCCCAGGGCCTGTATCTGGAGGTTCAACATTTCCTTCTTCTGGTGACCCCAGCTCTTGGTCCACCCCAACCACAGAAGCCCCATCAGACCGCTTCACCTCAGAAGGGGCTCTCTGGAAAGGGAGGGTATGAGGAAAGAGTCCCACCGCCTCATCCACTCTAGCTTTGCGTTAAGGCCCCAGAGCCGGCTATTCAGTCTGCCCGCCCTGCTCACCCTGCAAGGGTCCGGACACCACTCCTCCCTTTCATTCTCAAGGTCTGCGGGGAGACGAAGAGGACTCCTGCAGGCAGATGCATCCCTCCCTCCGCCGAGGCTGCCTTTCCTTTCCCGAAACCCAATCACACTCCACCCCAAATTTGGAGGCTCGCCCCACTGCAAAAACCTCAGGACGGCGCAACCTGCAGTGCACGCCTTTCCCTGGGGCAGGGGTCGGTGCCAGCGGAGAATCTGCTCGGGGTGGAGGAGGAACGCAAGCGGCGGCGACTGAGGATCTGGAGCCTTGAGCCCCCACCTCCACCCCGACCTCCCTCGGCCAGCCCCGGCGGCCTCGGGCTTCCCCGCAAACAC
>PVKM010021128.1:0-22819 GCA_004027735.1 Carollia perspicillata
AGATGCAGGCAGACTTGTTACAGGTGAGGGCTGGCATCCAGGCCAGGGAGGGTGATGTCCCGAAGAAGAGCAGTGGCTGTGGGAAGAGCAGGAGACTTGGGCTGTTTGTAGGAAGGAGGTTGTCTGCGGGAAGGTGAGAAAAGACCAGAAAGCAAGGCTTCCATCTGAGCACCAGACGCAGCCCCTGGGTAAGGACTTGGTTGGTGGGGCCAAATCTGAGAGCTCTGCTGGGCTCCCAGCCATCTGCAATTCCCCTTCTGCTTTCACAGACAAAAGAGCTTGCAGACCTCCAGACTCAGGACACAGCTAGAGCCTCAGCTGGCTTGACGGTGAGAACACCTGGACCTCCCTTTGGAGCCTCCACAGCCTCCCCTGGGCCCTCACCCACTCACCCTCCCTTTCTACCCACAGTCTGGGCTCCAGAGGCTGAGGAAGCGAGACGCCCACTTCCCCATCTGCATGTTCTGCTGTGGTTGCTGCCATAAATCAAAGTGCGGGATCTGCTGCAAGACGTAGAGCCCCCCGGCCCTCCTCTCCCTCCCTTATTTATTCCTGTCACCCTCCAGCACTTGGTGAACGGTCTCAGAATAAAATAGCTGGTTCTAGCTTTTGTTTTCCAAACCAGAGTGTCTGTTGCCCTTTCTCCCTGCCAAAGGCCTGTGCCAGAGGCTTGTTCTGGCCACTGTCTGGTAAGGGCCAGTTCTCAGTGGGATGGACGTGTGGGGTTGCTGTGTGCTCGGGTTGCAAGGAAGCTTGGTGAAGGAAACTTGTTATCTGTTCTTCCCCTGCTTTAAGCCACTCTTCATAAGACCTAGAATTTTTGTTGCATAGCAGGGAATAGAAACTAGACAAACTTTCTTTTTCTTAAAGTCTCGAAACGGGTGACAAACTCAAATGCCTAGCAGGGGTTCTCAGAGTCGGGTCTGGAGCTCCCACTAGGGCTCCACAGGCGAACACGACTAAGATGTTACTTGTCTCTTTAACTCTCAGACTCACTCGAGTGCACAACGGGGTTTTCCAGAAGCTCTGTGACATATGATGACATCATCACTCTGATGGCTAATGGACTGGCTTGTGCTTTAAAAATTTCCCAATTTAAATTTCTAATATGTTAACAACTATATGTATAACCCACTTAAATGAAATTTTTTTGAGTCCTCAGTAATTTTGCAGAAATCGTTCTTGAAACCAAAAAGTTTGGGAACATTGGCCTTCCAGACAGATGCGTAAGTGAGTGAGGTGTGGATTTGATTTATAGGAGCATCTTAGGTTGTAATCTCCCAATAAGAATACACTTTGCAAGTGAGACACATAAGAGAATGTTGTTCACCTCCATAAGGAATTAAAGTCCCTCCCATTCTTAAAAACTGCATTCCTCCCAACTTATCTGATTTCCCCACTTTTGATAGAAACAAAGATGCAATTCACTATTTTCTTAGCTCATGAGAAGACATCAGCAGCAGTGCGATGAGAAAGGGCCTCGGCCATCTGGCCTCACTGTTGTCTGTGGAAGGGCAGTGGGAGGCCTCTAAAGAGGGCTCCTGGTGATGGTCACCATGCTCGAAGGCAGGCGGAGCACAGCTACGGCTTCTTTTCAAGAGAAGGTGGCAGTCCTTTTATGTGAAATTTCCTGATTTTTTTAAATTTTGGCAACTGATAAAAGGAATTTGATTTTTGCAAATCAACACTCTGTGAGCCAGACTTAACCCAGCTGGGAGGGAGCTGGTTAGGTCTGGTAACCCACAAACCTCTGCCTTCTGCCTTGGAGGCCATGAGAGGCTCACCCTCTGAGAGAGGGTTTCCTGAACTGAGACTGAGACTGAGGGGCGGGGAGGGGAGGGCAAGCTGGAGATCCTGGCCGTCCATTGGCTGTGGAATCCCACAGGCACCCTCTCCTGGCTCTGAAACACCACCTCCTCGTGTAGAGAAGGACAGAGTGTCTGTAGTTCTCAGGTGACGGGGCTGTTGAACTGCTCCGCCAGGAATGAGTGTGAAAGGGTTTTGGGGAACTGTCAATCCTTCATCAATGTAAGGGTATTGATGGGAAGGTAGGGGACTCTCCGATCCCCTCAATAGATACCTGGGAGGTGGGAAACCTGAAATTGCTAAGTACATGGAACGACACTGAGTACTCCTGGCTTATTTTAGCAAGTTCTCCAGGTGGTCCCAGAGATGAGAGGCAGAGGTACCCCAACTTCAGTGTGCAGCCAAGCCTCCTGGAGGGCCTGGTGAGGTGCAGATTGCTGGAGTTCCAGACTCAGCAGGTAGAGGTGGAGGCCTAGGACCTGCATCTCTAACCAGCCCCCAGGCTGGCCTGGGGGCTGCACCTCAAGGACTCCTGGTCCGAAGCTGCCACGTCTGGCTGAGGCCAGCAAGTGCCCCTGCGTGGGGCCAAGCTCCAGCCCCCACTCAGGAGACCATCACACAAGTGGGCCTGAGGGCTTGATTCTGCCCTGAAGCGAGTTTTGCTCCGTCTGCACAATATTTTAGCTAAAATCGGGCTAATTCCTAAAAAGCAAGGTATCCCACATAAAACTCTGAACTTCTGATGTTCGGGGTTGAACTGTGTCCCCCTCCTCCAAACTTGTAAATTGAGGTTTTAAATCCCAGTACCTCAGATTGTGACCTTATTTGGAGAAAGGGTCTTTAGAGAGACAATCACTTTAAAATGAGGTCATTAGGGTGGGTTCTAATCTAATAGGATTGCTGTCCTTTAAAAAAGGGGGAATTTGGACACAGAGACCCTCACCCAGGGAAGACGGCCATCTACAAGCCAAGGGGAGAGGCCCGTTCCTCACAGCCCTTGGAGGAGCCACATGCCAGCATGTTGGGCTCGACTTCTGCTCTCCAGCACTGTGAGGCAATGAACTGGTTTTTGAGCCCTTCCGTTGGTGGTACCTTCTCACAGTAGCCCTGGAAAACTGACAGCCCCGCCCTGCCTGGAAGGATCAGCTGAGCTGGCAGTACCGTACCAGAAGCTGGAGGAGAGCGGCCCCTCTCGAGGTGGGCAGGCACATGCGCTCCAGCCCCCAAGGCCACCTGTGCTCTGGACTGGAGTTTCCAGATTTCGGAGACAGTAGCCAGTGCTGCCTGTGGGACTCACTCTCCTGTGCATGCTTCTCCCAGGGACAGCCTTCAGTTCACACCCAGAAAGGGGCTGTACCCCAAAACTGCACAGGCACGTGCACTCAAGGGGGTCAGTACTGACACCGAAGGCTGTAACGTCTGAGCGCCCCAGGATCATGGTGTCCCCCCCTATACTCCAGGCACCAGGCCCCTGTCTTTTCCAGGACCCGGGCATTCAAGCCCCACCCACTCTCAATGGGCCTTTGTTCCTGACTGGGAAAGGCACGGGCAGAGGCTGACATCATGAAGCCTGAGGTGGGGATGGGACTCTCTCTCCCCGCTCCACCCCACCTTCTCTGACTCCTCAGTTCCCTGTCGGAGGGATTTCCCACCCCTGGCCACCACCCAACCCGCCCAGGTTTTGTCTTGGGAGAAAGAACACTTCCTCCCTCCCTCCCCACTGCTCTGGCCTAAAGGGAGACAGAAAATGCCCCAGTATGGCAGCTCATTGTGAAGCCACTACTACACTTGTCAAACCACTGCCAGCTCTCAGCTACCACTTTGCAAAAATCATGACCAAGAGGCGGGGCTGCGGTGGCAGGAGGATCACTGTGGAGTCTGCCCACAGAAGGTCCCCACCCAGCTCAGAGTCAGCACAGCCCTCATGGGCACTGGGCACAGGCTCTGCTCTAGGGGACCCAGAATGAGTAAGACAGACAGACAGAAATGCCTCTGGGTGCTCTTGGCTAGTAGAGAAGGAGCTCGCTGACAGTGCAGGTGAGCAGACATGTTGAGGGCTGTGGACGGACAGGGTCACATTTAAACAGGAGGGCTTTGCCCTGGCCAGGTGGCTCAGTTGGTTGAGCATCATCCCATGCACCAAAAGTTTGAGAGTTTGATCCCTGGACAGGGCACATACCTAGGTGTCACCCCGGTCAGGAAGTGCAGAAGGGGCAACCAATGATGTTTCTCTCTCATATCAATGTTTCTCTCTTCCTCTCTCTCCTTTCCTTCCTTCCTCTCTACATATCCTCAGGTGAGGATTAAAAATAATATAAATAAATAAATAAATAAATAAATAAATAAATAAATAAATGGAATGGAATGGAATGGAATGGAATGGCTTTGGCTTGGTGAGGAGGCAGGTAGGCCTCAGGAGGAAATGGCACCCACTCAGGGAGTTCGGGCTCGGGCAGAGTGCGGGTGGGACAAGGTCGGGGAGCTTCCCAAGAGGAAGGAGCGAGTGCATTGGATGGGCACGCCGGTGCATCCACTCTGCGTTTATGGAGCTTAACTGTGCTGGGAGCTGCTCTACAACCGGATGGCTTGGCAACAAGCAGGCAAAGCTCTTACCCTTCTGAAGGTCATGCTCTCCTGAAAACAGATAGTCGATACCTAAGGTCATTTGTGATGACTAGAGGAGCCTAGAAGAAAATAGACCAGATGCAGCACCAAACGTGACCTGGGGAAGTGACTGTAAGCGAGGGCGGAGGTGACACTGAAGCCTCCTCCTCCCACCCACACCAGCCTCTGTTGCCCCCCGTGACCGGGGTCATACCTATCATTGTCACTGAGATTCCCTGGATGCTGGGGACAATGCCTTCTGTTTCTCAGTCTGAGATGTTCAGAGATATTAGAATGCCTCCCAGGGACCCAGAACCAGGGTGTACAGTGATGGAGGATGGAGGGGAACAAGTGAGGCAGTGCCCCCCCCCCCCCGTCCCCTCCAGGAAGGAGCTAGTAGAACCCAGGCATCAGGCTGCCTAGTTGAGCAATGATGACAAGGGCCCCTTTGTGCCCCCCTCCCCCTGGAGGACAGGGAGGAGCTGGGCCCTGGAGGCAGGCGGCCCCTGGCACCCGGGGGGAGGGGAGGGGCCAGCAAGTGGGGGCCTAGACCCTGGGAGTCCAGGGGACTGTGAGCTGGGCTGAGGAGCAGAGGGTGCAGACACAGGAGCATCCTGGTGAGTACACAGCAGCCCAGAGGGGCCAGCGACAGGGTGGGAGCCGAGGGCCCAGGCTGAGAGGGTGGAGCAGGGGCACTCGAAGCATGCACAAAGTGAGGACGGTTGCTGTGAACTGTCACTAATCTAGGATGTCGAGGGGGCATGTTCTTTAGGACTTTGGAATGAGCTGAGACCATGGCGGGACAGTGACAGTGCTTCGGGAAGAAACTGCAGAGGGAGAACCAAGGGCCCTCCTCGGCACCCCTTGTGGTGGAGGTTATGCAGAAACAGCTGCCCTGGGGCTTCCAAGTTTTGGGCAGATGTGGGGGAAGCAGCCTGGGGTTGGGTGAAGGTGGACCGATGCCCAGGTGATTAGACACCTGCATCCTGCCCTCTGAGAGGGGGTGGGACAGTGGGCTGTGACTGAGCAAGTTGTAGTAACTGGGAGCACAAGGGGTGTGTGTGTGTGTGCGTGTGTGCATGCGTGTGTGTGCATGCACCTTTCCTGGGTGGGTCTTAATTTATATCAGTGTTTGTCAAATTTTTTTCACTACACCCCACTAAGGAAAATTTTTAGACTTTCCTAAATCCCACTCCCCCTATGACTCTTGCTAGTATAGATAGGCTGGGTGTATGTTTGTGTACTGAGACCCTGGAGAGAGTCACAAATCACTGGCAAAACTGACTTTTCTTGCCCACACCCCAAGAACCAGTGTTCATCCCCATTAAGAATGCTTGGTCTACATGATGGTTTCGCATGTCTGCTCAGGCCCTGCATCTGTCTCCTGCACCTTCCCATCACAGGTGCAAGGGTGGTGTCAGCCCTGTGTCCACCAGCATGTATCTGGGTGGGTCTGTCCTTAGCTGCTCCTTGGTGTGGGCGCGTAAGTCGGAGTGTCTTTGTGAGCATGGCATGGAGGCAGGGCCATGTGCGTGCCTGAATGCTGTACCCATGCTGGTGCAGGTGTGAGGTGGGCGGGAGGAAGGCAGTGCACATGTGCTTCTACGACTGCGGGCACCAGGGTTACAGTGCCTGTTTGTGTGTGCAGGGCCCTGCTCAGGTGTCCGCGTGAGTCTCTATCGCACAAGCCTGCTCCTCTGGCTGGGTCTAGATCTATCGTATTTCATCGCAGCATTTGCATGTGACTGACTGTGTATGCATCTGTGTCCGTGGGAAGAGGGTGGCGAAGGCTACTTGGAAACCCTGGCTCCCACTGTGAGGGGACTCGCAGAGCAGCCAGATGCCGGGGTCTCCCTACCTCCCAACTGCTGGTCCTTCCTGGTCCCATGTAGAGCCCAGCTAGGAGTGACGGCTTTTCTTTCACCCCACCTACTACCCCAGGAGTCCTCCAACAGGCAGCACCCTCCCCCTGAGGGAACAGGGCTCTTTTGTGCCGGGCACTGGCCTCTGCTGAGGGTGGGGACAGCAGGGGCTGTCTGTGGGGTGGGAGCGGGCGGCAGGAATTCACACGGCATGTTGGGAATGTTGATGCTGTGAAACCCAGTCATTGATGGCACTGGGTCCCTGCCTACCACCCCCAGGCCGCACCCCACTCACCACATCCTTCTCCCCCCTTAATGCTCTGTCACCCCCCTTTCCTTTCCCACAGTTGTCCACGGCACTTTTAGGGGGAGGTACGGAAGGCGTTGATCCCGTGTAGAGTAGCTCCCAGGCTGTGGGAGGGTCCCAAGCATCCACGTGGCCTTAGAACAGGCCACAACTCATAGCAGATGCTGGAAGAGAGGGACCGGGGGTGCTCAGGCCTCCAGCCTCTGACACTCGCCTGACTCTTGTTCCAGGGTCGCTGGCTGACATCTTCAAGTGGGACCAGAAGACATTCCCGACTCAGGGAGTCTGAGGTGAGGGGCAGGGTTCCTTCCTCCTGGCTCCCCCTTCTTCCCGCTGCTGGTTCAGCCTTGGCTCTGTCCTTACTTCTGGGGACTCCCAGGGGCACAAAGGTGATGAAGATCATTGTCAGCATATTACTACCACACAGAGACAGGACAGTTGGGTGGTTAAGTCTGCAAACCTGGAGCCAGGTAGATAGAGCTTGAATCCTGGTTGTAGTTTACCAGCTGTGCGGCCATGGACAAGTTACTTAACCTATCTGGGCCTCAGCTGTAAAATGAGGGTAATAATTGTACCTGCCTCGAAGAGATCAAAGGAAATAACACATCAGAGCAAAGCACTGAGGAATGGTGCGTGGTGAATGCCACGTAAATGTTTGTAATTATGAATATTAATAGCAGCAACACCCACCATCGGAACAAGTGCCCTCCTGAAGCCTTAATTAGAAGCACCCCTTTTCACCTCTCCTGGCCCTGAACCCCCTCCTCTTCCTTCTCCAGCTGTTACTACCTGCTATACAAAATGATATTCCTCACAACACTGCCCCTGTTTTGGATCATGATCGCAGGTAATGGCTGGGGGATGGGGGTGGCCGGGGACCTGGGGTCTTGGCCCCAAGCAGGCTGGGGCTGTTTCTGGAGGTCTCCGGAACCCTCGGACTGTGAGAAGGTGATGGGAGCGGGGAAAGGGTGATTCAGTCGAAACGTGGCCCTCGCCTCAGCAGTCCTGCTCACCCGCAGCCTCTCGAGGCGGTCACTGGGGTGCCTGGATGCCGTCGTCCATCTCGGCCTTCGAGGGCACGTGTGTCTCCATCCCCTGCCGCTTCGACTTCCCTGACGAACTGCGGCCTGCCGTGGTGCACGGCGTCTGGTACTTCAATAGCCCCTACCCGAAAAACTACCCCCCGGTGGTCTTCAAGTCACGCACCCAGGTCGTCCATGAAAGCTTCCAGGGCCGCAGCCGCCTCCTGGGGGACCTGGGCCTGCGCAACTGCACCCTCCTGCTCAGCAGCCTCAGCCCTGAGCTCGGCGGCAAGTACTACTTCCGCGGGGACTTAGGGGGCTACAACCAGTACACCTTCTCCGAGCACAGCGTCCTGGACATCATCAGTGAGTCCCCCGGAGGCTGCACAAACGGCGGGGCAAGGGTCTCCCTGGGGCAGGCGGGAGTGCAGCAGGAAGTCCTCCCAAGCACCTCTCCAGGGAGGGCTCTCCAGCAAAGATCCAGGGACTCCTTTGTTAGGCTGAGGGGTGCAAAGCCCAGCGCCCACAGGGACGGGCAGATGGCAAACACCAGCAGAGTGGGGCGCCCAACAGCCTCGCTGCCCTCAGAGGAGAAGGAGTGCTCTTACTCTTCTAGGAACACCTGGGGAAAAGGTAGTGGGGCCCAGGGGCTTAGGGTAAGACTTCTTGACCCCAGTGTTCTCTGGGCAGCGAATTAAATTTTCTGAGCCTTGGTTCCCTCTTCTGTAAAATGAGGATAAGAGCAGCATTTAAAGCTCAGTGAATGAATGGTTGTCAAGGGCTCAGAGTAGAACCCGGTGCACGGCACCCAGCTCTGCTAACTGGTGCTGGGCAAGAATGCGGAGCCATTGCTACTAGGCAGAACGAATTTTCAAAAGAAACCAGAATTTCTCTGTGATCTCCTAATTTCTAAACATTAGCTGCTGATTCAGAGATTTCATTCATATATATATATATCAATTCCTAAATTTAGGCCAAATAAAATGCAGCTCTGGGCCAAATTTGACAATCAGAGTAGGGCCAACTGCTCGATTTGGGGCGTTTGTACTGCCTAGTTTCTGAGAAGCTTACTACCTGGAGGTCTTAGATTTAGGCTGTGCATCAGCAGCTAGTCTACGAGGAGCCAGACTGCAACCCTGATCCTGATGCAGAAAGAGACTCCTCCCCACACACCTGCGCACACTGGTGCATGACCCCCAACAGTGTCGGAAGTAAACCAAAACAAACACGGGGAGGAGAGAGGGTTCGTAAGGACTATGCCGCAGTGTAAGACACACAGACGACGAAGCCACAGTGACAGGGTCTGAAGCTCGGTGTTACCAGCTGTGGCCTCGGTGTCCTGCCAGCATGGCTGGAAGGACTGGCATTCGCAGCACTTGTGAAGTGCTCAGACCAGTACATGTTCATTACCTTCACATCTGTGTTTGGATCTGTGCAGGGCTTCTGGGTGAAGGTTTCAGGGAATTCTGTTTCCAAGGGGAGGGGAGGTACCAGGATTGGACTTGGGCAAGGTGGGGGTGTCCGCTTCCTCAGTCCTCCTTCTCCCCACCTCACGTAGACACCCCCAACATCGTGGTCCCCCCAGAGGTGGTGGCAGGCACTGAAGTGGAAGTCAGCTGCATGGTGCCTGACAACTGCCCAGAGCTGCGCCCAGAGCTGAGCTGGCTGGGCCATGATGGGCTGGGGGAGCCCACTGTTCTGGGTCGGCTGCGCGAGGACGAGGGCACCTGGGTGCAGGTGTCACTGCTACACTTCGTGCCTACTAGAGAGGCCAACGGCCACCGGCTGGGCTGCCAGGCCTCCTTCCCCAACACCACCTTGCAGTTCGAGGGCTACGCCAGTCTGGACGTCAAGTGTGAGCTTGGGTGCGGGCCTGGTGGCGGGAGGCGGGGGCGGGGTTGGGGGGAGGTGCGGGGCCCAGGCAGGGCCTGCAGCACGTGCAGGCTGATCCCGCTGTGTTGCCGGCCTCAGACCCCCCTGTGATTGTGGAGATGAACTCCTCAGTGGAGGCCATCGAAGGCTCCCACGTCAGCCTGCTCTGTGGGGCTGACAGCAACCCGCCGCCGCTGCTGACCTGGATGCGGGATGGCACAGTGCTCCAGGAGGCCGTGGCAGAGAGCCTGTTCCTGGAGCTGGAAGAGGTGACCCCCGGGGAGGATGGCGTCTATGCCTGCCTGGCAGAGAACGCCTACGGCCAGGAGAACCGCACCGTGGGGCTCAGCGTCATGTGTGAGTGGCCGCCCCGTGCCCACACTTGCCTGACACTGGTGCGGCTGAGCAGAGATTAAGGGGGAAAGGGGCCTTGCCCGGGGCGGGGCGGGGCGGGGCGGGGCGGGGCGGGCCCAGCGCGGGTCAGGAACAGAACCGTGGTGGAGGTGAAGACGGAGAAGAGGGCTGTGGGTCAAGGCATTTCTTCATTCTTTGCACAAATATCTGCACCACTTTCATCCCCAGAACAGGAGTAGAAGACAGATGAAGTCTGTCACCTGAGAAAAAATGGTTACATTCAGTTTCCTGGGGAAGCCCTGCCTGACCTAGTAGTAGATCTGGGTCTGGCCCTGGAATCTGCATTTTAAAATGAGCCCCAACGCAGTTTTAATGGGAGGGTTGGGGGGACCCAGGCCTCACCCAGCCCCTTGTGCACAGCAGCATGTTATGGGGCCCTGGAGGAGAGAGCTAGTCAGACAGGATTCTTAGCTAGGAACCCAGAAGAGGTCATTCATTCATTTATCCATTCACAAATGCTTATTGGGGCAAAATGCCAGGGCTGGGAATAATAATAATGACAGCTACAGCCAACATTTGCTCAGCACTTTCCGACTGCTTTACACAAATGTTCTCCCTCAGGCATCCCAGAGGCTGGCTCCTCCCACCTCTTGCTACTCTCACTGAAACCTTTCCTTACTGTCCTAGCCAAAACTGTAACTACCCTGATTTCCCATCCCTCCCTTCATATTTCTCCAAAGCACTTATGCCCAATTTGCCAATGATATATTTTATTTACTTACACAACATCCACCCACATTGGCAGGGGTCTCCGTCTACTTCGTTCAGGCTAGAACAGTGCCTGTCACGTAGTGACAGTGACCCCTATGAAGTTGGGACTATTATTATCATTTTTAAATCCTCACCCAAGGAAATGTTTATTGATTTTAGAGAGAGAAGAAGGAGGGGAGAGAAAGAGAGAAACTCCAGTGTGAGAGAAACATTGATTGGTTGCCTCCCATATGTACCCCAACCAGGAATCAAACTCGCAACCTTTTGGTGTATGGGACAATGCTCCAACCAACTGAGCCACCTGGCCAGGGCAAGTTGGGACTATTATTAAGCCCATTTCCTAGATAAAAAATGAGGCCCAGAGAAGTTAAGACCTGGGCCCACACACAGCTGGAAAGGGCAGGGCCCAGATTCAAACACAAGCATTCTGGCGGCAGAGTCCCTGTTCTTGTAAACAGGACAGCCAGGACTGGGGTTACCTGAGCCATCCTGACCTGGTGTGCTTAGGTTGGGGTGTCTGGGGTCACATTTAGGAGATGGGAGTTGGCTGGCAGAAGAGGTACTTGCTGGCTTCTGATCATTGGTTCCTTGTTTTGCCCCCAGACGCACCCTGGAAGCCAACAGTGAATGGGACAATGGTGGCTGTGGAGGGGGAGACAGTCTCCATCTTGTGCTCCACACAGAGCAACCCAGATCCTATTCTCACCATCTTCAAAGAGAAGCAGATCCTGGCCACAGTCATCTACGAGAGTGAGCTGCAGTTGGAGCTGCCTGCTGTCACACCTGAGGATGATGGGGAGTACTGGTGTGTGGCTGAGAACCAGTATGGCCAGAGAGCCACTGCCTTCAACCTATCTGTAGAGTGTAAGTACTCCCCTTCCTCTCCCCTTCTCCCGCTGAGAGCTGGCAGGACTTGTGTCTCCCCTCCAGTCTGAGGTAGACGTTTCAATGGGGGACATCTGGGTAACTGGAGGTACCCACATATCCCAACCAAGGGTTAGCTTTGCACCAGCAGACAAGGATGGGGAAGGCAGGAAAGAAGAATTCACAGCAAGAAAATACAAGCTCCCCCTGAGAACAGTGTCTCCGCATCCTGGAGTGTGCTTTTAACCAGGGAGATTTGAATCCTTGTAAACAGGACAGCCGGGCCTGGGGTTACTGAGCCATCCTGAGCTGGTGTGACATGGCCACTGTTCCTTTACATTGACTAAAATAATAACCATGACATCTAACCCTTGTGGAGCATTGCTTGTACCAGGCACTGTTGGAAGCTTTGTATAGGGACCCACTTATTTCATCCTCGTGACCATCCATACGTGGGAGGTTCTGTCATTGTCCTTAGTTTCCAGAGAAGGAAGTTGAGGCCCTGAGAGGTTATGCTACTTGACCAAGGTCACACAGCTAGAAAATGGCGGAAGTTAAGATTAAAATCCAGGCGGTCTGGTCCCACTCTTCTGTACTGCCCCAAATCAACTTCTTCCTGCATTATTACATTGAAATACAGTCAGAGGTCAAGCAGTTATATGCGCAAAGGGCTGTGTGCTCAGTGAGAGGTGGAGGACAGGACCAAGAGGATGCTAAGCTTATTAACAGACAGAGTACAGCCAGCGAGATGAGATGATGCAATATAAAAAGCTAACCGCTATGGAAATAAAACTCATTATTCCACTGCCAGCTAGCACCTCTCCTGACCTCCTCTCTATGGACAACACCACCACGACCCCCACCCTGGCCACCATTCTGGCTTGTAGCTCCCAAGTCAGAGTTTTGGTTCCCCCTCCTCCAGCAACTCCCTCTGGAATGTCACCTCCATGTTCCCATTGCTCCTGCTTCCTCCTCAGCTCTGACCTGACCTCTGGCACCAGCCTCCAAACTGTACTACTCTCAGTCTCAATTACTCCCCCACAATGGTCCCCACCACACAAGTTTGCCAGAAGATACTGAGCACAGTACATATTCAATATTCTGTATGTATGGCAATAATCAGTACATGGTAGCTATAGATTATTCCTGGAGTGCCATCTTCCAGGGCCGTGCCATGGCTGTCCCACTCCTTCGCTAACCTTTCAATCTTCGGCCACATTCCTTCCGGTCTCTGGTCACTCACAGCATCCAGTGTGGTCACTGCATGTGGGTTGTGCCATACTCTGTCTTCTCCACATGCCCCCTTCTGGGCCCTGCTTCCCTCTTCTGCTCTACCCTTTTCCCTGTCACACCTCAAGCCAGTGGTCCTTAAGTTTAAGACTCAGAACCCTCTGAGAACCTGATGGCAGCCACTGACTGCCATTTATTATGTGAACCTACACATAAAACCATCTCATGTACATTGTCAGTCACAGACTCGCCCCCCTGTCCCTCACATAATAAAAGTGGTGGCAGCAAATGGGCATTAAGGGCCTCCTCCGGGTCATGATTACATCCTCTACAGATGTTATTTTGCTAAGCCCTTCTGATGGCCCTGAAGCAGGTGTGCATTATCATTAATCCTTAACTAAGGAGAAATGAAGGTCACTTGGGGTACGTTTAGTGTCTATTGGGGCCTCATAGGTCTCCCAGGTTGCCCGTGAAGCTTCGAAGAGGCTGAGCATGTGCAGGCAGAGTGCCAGTGTTCTAGCAGTATCTAGGGCAGACATTGTCACAGGAGCATCGGCGGTGCAGTCTTGAATAAAAGGGTTTTTAAAAAATTTTAATTGCTGTGAGCTCAGGTTTGTTACTATTGATTTGCTCTGCATTGTGTTAATTCAGTAACACTACAGCAAGCATGATGCATGTGTGCCTAAACAGAATTGGGGTATGTACTTTTTATGTATGGGGCATATACTAGACTTAGATACGTGTATGCATTGGGGTTCCAATTAGAATGGTCTCTCTTGCGAATACATCTGGTCATGTGACTCTTGGCCCATCACTGTCACTTGCATATTCTTTTTTGTTTGAAATTGAAAATAAGTGGGGTTGGTGAGCCAAGGGTCTTTTGCCTGTATGTAAGTGGGTTTTGGTTAGAACCAGGAACCAGAATTCAGGCTAGAGTGGGCAGAGGGGAGTGCTGGGCTCTCCAGGAAAGAAAGAGAACATAGTTTTTTTATTTAAAAAAAAAAAGAGGGAGGGGAAGGGACAGAGAAAGAGGGAGAGAAACACTGATTGGCTACCTCTCACATGCCCCCTACTGGGGACCTGGCCCGCAACCCGAGCATGTGCCCTGACTGGGAATTGAACCAGTGACCTTTTGTTTTGCAGGCTGGTACTCAATTCACTGAGTCACACTGGCCAGGGCAAGAATATAGTTTTGAAAACAACGTTCAAAGTTCTATTGCAATTTCATATTTTGGAAAATTAAAGAAAAGTGTCATACCTGTACCATTTACAAAAATATAAATGGCAGCAAAGCAAAGCTCAACCGAGTGGTCTTGGGTGGAAGGCAGTGCTTAGTGCTAGTGGCACTGGGGAATACTGTGAGGGCATGAGCGTCAGAGTGCGTGATGGGCTGTAGGGAGTCAGCAGGCTCATCTGCAGGATGGCCTGAAGGGGGAGCCAGCAGAATTCAATAGTCCACCCCACAAGTCTTTCAGGAGCTCTGCTACTTGAAAGGCATATTTTAAGTGTGGGCAACAGAATGGAGACAGAAAGAGAGCCTGTCTTCATGGGAAAGGGAGGCAAGCCATATCAATGTATCACATGGGTAGAAATGAGTACTGGAGAGAAAACCTAGTGCGACAGGGAGTGAAGTTAGTGAAGCAAGAGAGTGTTGGAGTATCTGGGTAGAACCTTCATGGAGTGAGGGAGCGAAAAGGGGAGGTACCTTCAGGGAGTTCTCCAGGTTGAGAGACAAATACAAATAGCTGGGTGGGAAAAAGCTCTATAAACCTGAGAAACAGCAGGGAGGCCAGTGTGACTGGAAAGGAATAAGCCTTTCAGGGTAAGAAAAGATCAGAGAGTGGCTAGTTCCCACAGGGCCTTGTGGATAAAGACAAAGAAGTTGGATTTTAGCCCTGGCTGGTGTGGCTCAGTGGATTGAGTGCCAGCCTATGAACCCAAAGGCTGCTTGTTCGATTCCCAGTCAGGGCACATGCCTGGGTTGCAGACCAGTTCCACAGTCGGGGGTATGTAAGA
Source organism: Carollia perspicillata (assembly GCA_004027735.1). Classification (NCBI taxonomy): domain Eukaryota; kingdom Metazoa; phylum Chordata; class Mammalia; order Chiroptera; family Phyllostomidae; genus Carollia; species Carollia perspicillata. The sequence continues at coordinate 14,709 of PVKM010021128.1, forward strand.
GGCAACCAATTGATGTATCCCTTATACATAGATGTTTCTCTCTTTCTCCCTCCCTTTCCTTCTCTCTAAAAATAAATAAATAAAATCTTTAAAAAATGAAGTTGGATTTTATTCTGGGACACAGAGCAATTGGAGGACAGGTTTGAGCAGGGAGTGTCATGCTGTGACTTATGTGTTACAGGTGAACTAGGGTAGAAAAGGTGCACAGGGATAGTGCAAAAGAGAAAACGCAGATCACTTCTCTAAGAGCTTACCACCCTGCCCTTGGCCCTCAGCCAAGGGGTCCTGGCTTCTAGCTGTCTACAGCCCACTCAAGTCTTGATTTTATCCCACAGTTGCCCCTGTGATCCTTCTGGAGTCTCACTGTGCAGCGGCCCGAGACACGGTGCAATGCCTGTGCGTGGTGAAATCCAACCCGGAACCTTCTGTGGCCTTCGAGCTGCCCTCACGCAACGTGACAGTGAACGAGACAGAGCGGGAGTTCGTGTACTCGGAGCGCAGTGGCCTCCTGCTCACCAGCATTCTTACGCTTCGAGGACAGGCCCAGGCCCCGCCACGGGTCATCTGTACCTCCCGAAACCTCTATGGCACCAAGAGCCTGGAGCTGCCCTTCCAGGGAGCCCGTGAGTGGTGTGGCCTGGGGCTGGGAGCCACAGGAACAGAGGGGCTCCTTTTGGATCCAGGCTCCTCTCGCCAAAGCTGACTGGCCGTCAGCCACCGAGCATGGGTCAGGTTATACAGGTTGATCAAGTGGTAAAGAGGCCCTTCTGGTGGGTGAGGAGAGGCTGCCGCAAGTTTGCCTATACTAGACCCTCCCCAGACCCTCCAGACTAGTCGGTCAGTGCAAGGACGTGCCAGCTATTTTTCACTATCACTAATGTCCCCACCCATCTCCTAGGAACCCAGGTGTCTTCTCCCACCAGCAGCCCTGAGGGCACCTGGGTTTTCTGTATTCTCAGACCGCCTGATGTGGGCCAAGATCGGGCCTGTGGGAGCCGTTGTTGCATTTGCCATCCTAATTGCCGTCGTCTGCTACATTACCCAGACACGCAGAAAGTGAGTGCCCCATCAGGGCTGACCTGGGCGTGACCTGGGGTGAGGGGCTGAGGGATGGGCAAGGGAGGGCAGCCCTGTGTCGGTGGGGAAGGGTGTATTCTGCTGAGAATGAATGTTCAGCTGGATGGAGGAGAAAGGGGCCCTCTGCATGTGCCAGTGTCTGAGCCGAGCACTTTCCGCCAACCATTTCCTGTTTCCCCACCTTCTCTGCTGTGATCTCCTGCCCTCCACGAGGTATGATGGGGAAAGCCAGTTTCCCCTGGCTTGCAGCTACAGCAGGCGCCAATGGCTACACATATGTGTGGCAACAAAAACCGTCCCTAGCTCCAAACCACACCTACTTGCCACAACTGTGCTGTTATTTTTCTTCCTTGTGGCTCTCCAAAAAAATGAATTAATCTCCCTGCTCCACACCTTGGTGGCAAGAGGGACATGCAGAACCAGAGCATATGAAGAGAACCTGGAGAGGCCAGGCTGGGGTCCTAAAAAGCGTCAGAGACCAGGGCTAGGTGGCTCATCCTTAGCCACAAAGCAGGGGAGGGATGAGCAGCAGTGGACAGGAGGAGGCTGGTCACGTGAAGAGCCATCTGCCTTGTCATAAAGAGATGGGTGGGAGCAAATCTGGGGGCCCTTTGGCCAAACTCCTAGGGTAGATGGGGATATAGAAATAGAGGGGGATGGGAGGCCTGGGAGTCCCACTTGGGCTGCCATGTCCTGCCCTGCAGAAAGAATGTGACAGAGAGCCCCAGCTTCTCAGCAGGGAACAACCCCCCAGTCCTGTTCAGCAGTGACTTCCGCATCTCTGGGGCACCGGAGAAGTATGAGGTAAGGGCCAGAGGCCTGCGGCTCCAGGCTAGCTGGAGAACCTGGATGTCAAGAACACTGGGGGCCTGGGAGGCCAAGTGCCAGAGGGGAGGCCGGGCTCCTTAGGAAGGAAGAGGAGGAAGGGCGGAGGGCTGGCGTGGACACGGGCTGGGAGGGATGCTTAGGCTGAGACTGTGAAGGGGGCTCTGGGTCTCAGGCCCAAGGGAAGCCCTCATCTGGGTCTATGACCGCATTTCCTTCTCCAATAGTCCAGAGAGGTCTCTACCCTGGAATGAACAGCCCAGGAGGTAGGTTTGGGGGGACCTCAGTGTGCCCGCCTCTGAGCCTCGGGGCTGTCGTCCATGTGTGTGTGTCACTGCCAGGAGTCCAGGATGGTCCCCTGTTAAGTCTGCCCTGTCAAGTACTCCTGTCCCATTGCTGCTCCCTTCTGTCTGTCTGTGGCCACTGTTCTGTGTGTCTGTCCAAAGGCTCTCATGTGTTTGTGTATGGGGGTGGAAAGCATGAAAGGGAAACCAAAGTCACACCTTCAGGATTGTCAAGATTAAGAGGGGACCACACCAGACCCAAACAGAGGGTAAGGACTTATGGAGCCAAGCACATACAAATATTTGGAAAGGTGGGATCCAACCAGGTGGTTTTAGTCTGGGAAGGTGTTAATGGATGGAGTTGTGTGCTCCCCACATTCCCACGTTGGAGAAGTCTTCTCGAACTTATTGAATTCATAGGCTATTATCAGGGTCAGCAGTGAAAAGGGTGTTGCGAAGGAGCGTCAGTGTGGGCAAAGGCTCCAGAGCGGGACCTGAGTGGGGACTGTGGGGCTGGCTGGGCTGGGGGGTCCTTGAGAAAAAAGGTTCACACAGGGCTTTGAGACTCAGCTCCGGGTTGTGAGGGTGAAAGCAACTCCAGCCCCATATCTGGAAAAGGCAGAACAGGACTCTTCTAATGGATTGTTTCCCTTCATAGAGTGAGAGGCGCCTGGGATCGGAGAGGAGGCTTCTGGGCCTTCGTGGGGAGCGCCCAGAGCTGGACCTGAGCTTTTCTCACTCAGACCTGGGGAAACGACCCACCAAGGACAGCTACACTCTGACAGAGGAGCTGGCCGAGTATGCTGAGATCCGCGTCAAGTGAGGGGGCTGGGGGCAGCCTGCTGGCTGCCACCCCTTCAGCACCCTCGCTGGGCCCCACTGGCTGCGGGCTCCCTTCCTCCCAAAAGTAGTGAGCACTGGGGCAGGAAAGGGATGGGGCAGGTGACAGTGAGGTCCTGGGAGCCTGGCCTCCCCCTCCTCCCCAGCTACCCCCCGCCCCCCCGCCAGCACCTCACCCTCCCAGTGTGGCTCCCCTCTAACCTCCTTTAACCTCATCTGTCTGGAGGGGAGTTTCGTCTGTTTGTGTTATTTATTGCTATCCCCCACCTGGTCTTCCCCCCCATACCTGGCCCCGGGGTCTGTACTGAAGGGATATGAAATAAATGTCCCAAAGCCAAATACCTGTCTAGATTCTGATGATTTCTGGCCTGTCCTTGGGGGAGCCTTCCATCTCTCTTCTTACCTTCTGCTGGGCCCTGTTCAGAGGCAAGGCCCAGGGATTTCAGCCCTGAGCCCAGGCCAACCGCCAATGAATTGTGGGCAGGATCTGGCCCACAGAATGTCTTATTTGACTTGTGTTTGATTTCACATAACAACAGTCATTCCTGCCTTCGTCACAGAGTGACTGACAGTATTGGGCTCACACGTGGCCATAGCTGTGACTCACGGAAAGAGAAGGTAGCTGCCCCTTCTGGAGTGGCATGGGCTCCCTGTTTGTCCCTAAGTGCCACAGTCCCCACCATTCCCTGTTGTCCCACACCTGGCTGGCTTCACTCATGCACTGACATGTCTTCCTATGCCCTGTAGGTCAGTGGGATCCCAGGTCTCAATGTTTCATGAGCCTGTGTTGGTTTGACTACTATCCCTCACATTCATGCTGTACTTTGCAATTTTAGTCTTTAAACTTTACTTCATTTTGGTTCAAGAAACATTACTTAGGTACTAGCTGTATGTTGAACCCCTTCAGGAGACTCAGGCTATCCTGGGAAGAGACCCCCAGGGCAACCCTTTGAAGATGAAAACACTGGGGCTAGGAGACTCGAGGTGATTTTTCCAGGGTCCCAGAGTTAGGAAATGGTGTGGCCAGGCTCTGGAACCAGTTCTTCTTTTTCTGTAATACCTGTTAGGAATTTAAAGAGGGCCAGACCCTGTGCACCAGAATAGTGCCATGCCCTCACAGGAGATTTACCAGCCTCATGGTTATAAGGATGCCTTCTCTCCCACCTTAATGGTGGACCTGCCCTGTCCAATTTTCACTTTGCAAAATTGTCAGCTGACTCTGGCCAGCCTGGGACCATGGTTAAGACTGTCTTGGAAGGCTCTCAAGAAGGTATAGATAGACCTATGGAGAAGACTGAATTGTGTGGCTCTAGGATGAGGTCCATTTTCCCCTCATATGCCCAAATGACACCACTTCCCTGTGCAGAGACCTCCCTTTGCATGGCTAAATCTTGGGCTTTTGGGGCTTGATGGACTCTGCTGACCTCATTCTGATGGCTGCCTAGACCCTACCTAACCACAAAGGTCCACAGGCCCCTGGCAGGTGGTGGCTGGCCTTGGTGTATCCTGAGACTTTTGCTGAGTGGCCTCAGACCCTGCTTTGGTGCTGAGTTTGAATCTGTATGAACCTGGTGGGCACCCTTGTGAACACCACTAGCCCCTACCTGGTGACTCACTGAGAACCTACTTCATGCAACTCATGTACTGTCAGAGGCTCTTTCAGTGACTGAGCTTAACAAGCAGCCAGCAGGCAGAGGCTGATCTTGGACCTCTGATATCTTGGGTCCTTTGCTGACCAGCTTGATGCTAATGGGAGCTGGCCTTAGCATGCAGCTTGCACACCGCCCCCCCACACGTGCACCCAGGCCAAGCAGAGGCAGCCACAAACTGTGGATTGCTTTGTAGCTCTAAACAGGTAGCCCAGGGTCAGTCACAGAAGCACATGACATTCACCTGCACCGGAATACCTCCCAAAAAGCCCCAGAAACAACACACATAATGCACTTCATATCACATCAGAACATAACCCAATTAGCTTCACAATCAGCACATCCACAGGGAGATAGATCTTGACAGCCACCAGACCCTGCTGGGGTGAATTGTGCTGCATGAGGTCAGCCCCTCCACATCAGCTAATACAGTGTGGTTGGGGTCAGTCCTCATAGCCAGGCTGAAGGTCAACTTCACCCATGATGGGTAAAAAAAAAAAAAATCACGGCTCAACCACAACAGGAGGACATTCCTGGAGCGCCTAGAGCAGGTGATCAGGGAGACCCCACCACCAAGCCCAGAAGGCACCTACTACATAAGACCATCATGCCAAGACTGGGGTATATAGCAGATCAACCTGATACATAGAAACAATTAAAGAAAAGCAGACAAAATGGAGAGACAAAGAAATGTGCCCCAAATGAAAGAACAGGGGGTTCCCCAGGAAAGAACTAAATGAAATGGAAGCAAGCAATATACAAGGTACAGGTTTCAAAACAACAGTTATGAGCATGCTCAAGTAACTTAAGGGAAGAATGGATGAACTCAGTGAGAACTTAAAGAGATAGTAAACCTAAAAGAGGACATAGAAACCATAAAAAAGAACCAGTCAGAAATGCAGAACATAATATCTGAAATGAAGAATACACTAGAAGGAATCAATGGCAGGTAAAATGAAATAGAAAATCAAATCCGTGATTTAGACGACAAGATAACAGAAAACACCCACTCAAAGCAGAAAAAACTTTAAATGAGAATATTTTAAGGGGCTCTGGGATGATATCAAATGTAACAACACTCACATCATGGGGGTACCAGAAGGAGAAGAGAGAGAGAGCAAAGGACTGAGAACCTATTTGAAGAAATAATGACTGAATACTTTCTTAACCTGGTAAAGGGAAGAATCACACAAGTCTAGGAAATGCAGAGTCTGAAAAAAGATGAACCCAAAGAGGCCCACACCAAGACATATCATAATTAAAATGGCAAAGGTTAAAGACAAAGAGAGTAACTTAAAAGCTGCAAGAGGAAGACAGTTACCTACAAGGGAGTTCCCATAAGACTATCAGCTGACTTCTCAACAGAAACATTCCAGGCAAGAAAGGATTGGCACAAAATATTCAAAGCAATGAAAAGCAAGGACCTATGACTAAGACTACTCTACCAAGCAAGGATATCATTTAAAATTAAAGATGAAGTAAAGAGCTTCCCAAACAAGAAGAACCTAAAAGAGTTCATCACCATCAAAGCAGTATTACAAGAAATGTTAAAGTCACTTCTTTAAGAAGAAGAAAGAAAAAAAAGAGGAACATAGTAATAAAGAATAAAATGACAATAAATACATAACTATCAATAATCACTTTAAATGTAAATGTATTATATGCTCCGACCAAAAGACAAAGGGTAACTGAATGGGTAAGGAACTAAGACCTTTACATATGCTGTCTACAAGAAACCCACTTCAAAACAAAAAATACACACAGACTGAAAGTAAAGGGCTGGAAAAAGATATCTCATGCAAATGAGAGCAAAAAAAATAATAAGCCAGGGTATTTATACTTTTATCAGACAAAATAGACTTTAAAACAAAGGCTAAAATAAGAGACAAAGAAGGACATCGCATAACGATTAAGGGGTCAATCCAACAAGAGGATAGAACCCTTGTAAACATTTATGCACCCAACATAAGAACACTTAAATATATAAAGTAAATCTTTTTGCTAATAAAGTATATTTTTATTTTATATTTATTTTTTTCACTTTTTTTATTGTTGTTCAAGTACAGTTGTCTCCATTTTCCCCACCACTCCCACCCCAGCCATCCCCACTTTCCGCCCTTGATCCTACCTGCCTTTGGCTTTGTCCATGTGTCCTTTATACCTGTTCCTGACACACCTTCCCCTCTTCCCCCCATTATCCCATCCTACCTCCCCTCTGGTTACTGTCGGTTTGTTCTTAATTTCAATGTCTCTGGTTATATTTTGCTTGCTTGTTTGTTTTGTTGATTAGGTTCCACTTACAGGTGAGATCATATGATATTTGTCTTTTACCCCCTGGCTTATTTCACTTAGTATAATGCTGTCCATATCCATCCAAGCTGTGGCAAAGGGTAGGAGCTCCTTCTTTCTTTCTGCTGCATAGTATTCCATCGTGTAAACATACCATGGTTTTTTGATCCATTCAATAGCTGCAGCAATTTTGAGAAAGAAGAACAAAGTAGGAGGGATCATAATAACTGATATCGAACTGTATTATAAGGCCACTGTAATCAAAACAGTTTGGTACTGGCATAAGAACAAACACATAGACCAACGGAACAGAACAGAGAGCCCAGAAATAAACTCAAGTCTATATGGTAAATTAATATTTGACAAAGGGGGCAGAAGCATAAAATGGAGTAAAACTAGCCTCGTCAATAAATGGTGTTGGGAGATCTGGACAGCCACATGCAAAAAAATGAAACTTGAGCATCACCTTACACCACACGCAAAAATAAACTCAAGATGGATAAATCCTGATGGACATAAAGGGAGAGACTGACAATGATGCAGTCATAGTAAGGGATTTTAACACTTCACTGACATCAATGGATAAATCTGGACAGAAAAATCGACTAGGAAACAGCAGCCTTAAATGACACACTGGAATAGATAAATTCGATTGATATTTTCAGAGCATCTCTTCCTAAAGCAATAGAATATGTGTTATTTTTAAGTGTACACGAAAATATTTTCTAGGGTTGACCACATGTGAGGGCACAAAACAAGTCTCAGTAAACTGAAGATTAAAATCATATCAAGCATCTTCTCCAACCATAAAGATATGAAACTAGAAATCAATTACAAGAAAAAGAAACTAAAAAACACAAACACATGAAGGCTAAATAACACATTACTAAACAATGAAAGGACTAACAACAAGATCAAGGAATCAGTCAAAAGATACCTTGAGACAAGTGAATGTGAAAACACAATAAACCCAAATCTATGGGATAGAGCAAAAGCAGTCTTAAGAGCAGCCTAAATTCATGTTATAGACTTAATTCAAGAAATAAGCAAAATTAAAAAAAATCTAAATCTCAAGTCTAGTTCCTTTATACGTAAAGGAACTAGAAAAAGAACAATAAGCAAAGCTCAAAGTGAGCAGAAGGAAGAA